>CAUYQU010034391.1:0-288091 GCA_963574635.1 Cheracebus regulus | reverse complement strand
ATACCCAGTAATGGGATTGCTGGGTCAAATGGAATTTCTATTTCTAGGTCCTTGAGGAATCGCCACACTGTCTTCCACAATGGTTGAACTAGGAGAGGGAGGGACATTTGGAACAAACCCCAGGCCTTTAATCACTTGGGGCCGAGAGATGCAGAAGTCTTCCTGGGGTTTGTTCCAAATGTCCCTCCCTCTCCTGGGCCCCGGAGGTACAGGAGAGCCCTGCCCCTTCTGCCCTGTTTGGGTGAAACCCACAGCCCAGAGTCTGCCCACTGAGCTCACTTCAGCCCCGAGCAGCTCCTGCCCTGACTGCCTGGGGCGGCTGTTTCCTCCTAGCATGGGCCAGGCACTGTGCTGGGGCCTGGCTGCCTTTCATCCCCGCACCTAGAGGTGGGTCCCACTGTCCCCCCTGCTTTTACAGGTGAGTAAA
The DNA here is from genome assembly GCA_963574635.1 of Cheracebus regulus. Taxonomy (NCBI): domain Eukaryota; kingdom Metazoa; phylum Chordata; class Mammalia; order Primates; family Pitheciidae; genus Cheracebus; species Cheracebus regulus. The sequence goes on along the minus strand of CAUYQU010034391.1, from coordinate 287,664 downwards.
CTGAGGCACTCTGACATTGAGTAACCCACGGGAGGTTTACCAACCATCCCAGGCTTAACCCAAAATGTGGATAACTGCCAGATCCAAGTTCTGCGGTTGCAGTCCAGTTCCAGGGCCCTGCCTTGCTTTCTCTTCTCCGGCACTGGAAGAGCGGCAGATGCCCCACCCTGTGATTTTTCCCCAGATGCAAATCTCTGCATTGCTTTTCTCTGACTCTACAAATGCTTATCTAGTTGTTGCCTTAAATCAAAACATGATGAGGGCTGGGCATGGTAGCTCACTTCTGTAATCCCAGCACTTTGGGAGGCCAAGGAGGGTGGATCACTTGAGGTCAAGAATTCAAGACCAGCCTGGCCAACATGGTGAAACCCCTTCTCTGCTAAAAATACAAAAGTTAGCCGGGCGCTACAGCTGAGCACCTGTAGTCTCAGCTACTCGGGAGGCTGAGGTAGAAGAATCACTTGAACCCAGGAGGCAGAGGTTGCGGTGAGCTGAGATTGTGCCACTACACTCCAGCCTGGGCAATAGAGCAAAAGGAGGCAGGCATATCAGTCCCCATTTCTCCATCTTGACCAGAAGCAGAACGTTTTTCTTCTTTACACCAGATCCGTCTCTGCAGTAACTGCCCAGCTGCTGGAACACATCTAGGCACATACACAGGCTGGGCCTGGCCCTTGTCTCCAGTCCCCTGTCGGGTAGAAGGAGCGAGGGTACAGGGCTGTCAGAAGGACTCATGGGCCTGGGACACACAGTCCTAGTGTAGAGACAAACGCCTTTGCTTCCCAGGCCTTGAGAAGAGCCTCCTCTCCTCAGTGGGGATGGCTCTGCAGGAGCCGGAACTTAGCTCTGCAAAGGCTTAGCGAGAGAGTTTCACAGCGTTTCTTCCCAGGAAAATTTTGATTGTAAAGAATAAGAGTTGGGTGCCACAGCTCACATCTGTAATCCCAGCACTTTGGGAGGCCGAGGTGGTCAGATCTCGAGGTCAGCAGATCGAGACCAGCCTGGCCAGCATGATAAAACCCCATCTCTACCCAAAATACAAAAATTACCCGGGCATGGTGGTGCATACCTAATGCCAGCTACTCAGGTGGCTGAGACAGGAGAATCGCTTGAACCTGGGAGGCAGTTTGCAGTAAGCCAAGATCATGCCACAGCACTCCAGCCTGGGCGACAGAGTGAGAATCTATCTCAAAAAACAAACAAAAAAAAAAACAAAACAAAATAGATGAGGTTCTCTGTGTGTGTCTACCTTGTGGCATTACTGAAGGCAGTCAGGGTAGGGGGATGGGGCTGGCCGTATCCCACCTGTCGTCCTGGGCATTCCTCTGACCCCCACCTGGCTCCCATGGGCTCCACAGACCATCCGATCTAGCACCCAGCCTCCAGCACGCTTGGCCTATTAGCTACTTTTATTTTGTAAGTAGGTTGACGGAGACGCATTTCTGAAAATCTTAGAGGAATGAACAGGTTGGTTTCTTAGGGGATTTGCTCAGGAAATGAGATTTTTCCCATCTCCCAAAGGAGAAAGGACATGTCTAAATTATTGATAAAGAAACATGCTCATCTAAGAAGCCGGCATGCTCCAGTTGCCTGTGTGCTGAGTGGTGGCGTCTGCCCTGTATTAACTTGGCTCCTTATACTGTCTCTGCCGTTCTCCCCGCCCCACCCCCCATCACATCGGCACTGCTCACAGCCACACCTGGGGAGGACCAAGCCCAACGCCCCACCACCCGCAACACTTCTGCTGGGAGGCCCCCATCCTCAGTCCAGCCATGTCCCTCTCTGCAGAGAGGTGGTGCCTCTTCAGGTCTCAAACAGCTTGCATCTCTCCAAGGAACGTCAGATGGGTCTTGAAACCTCACCCTCGTAGGAGAGACATCCCAGCCACGGCTGTGAACATAGCCAGGCTCACTCTCCACGCTTAGGAGCAGGGGGACAGGAGCAGGACACAGCAGCCACGTGGGGACTGGACGGCCATCCAGACATCATCATTACCGACCTCTTTTTCTGCTGAGTGTTGGAGGGAACTTGGCAGGCAGTGCCAGCTCCAAAGGGGCAGCTCAGACGGGGACTCCATTTCCCCTAAGTACATGTTAGAAGGAAGAACAGCCTGCTCAGCGTAATCAGACACCAGCAAGGGAAGGCGACCAAGAAATCTGGGAGTCCAGAGGTGTTCATGGTCCACAGTCTGTGCATAGTCGGGGGCAGGGCTGTGTTGCTCTCAGGCAGCGCTGTGCCCTGTGCCTGGCTGCAGGGCAGGGAGAGGAAGGCAGCTATCCCTCCCAGAGGCACACAGCCCGCTGTGCCATCAGGGATGACTTGGAGAATGACCTGGACAGGGTGGTTTCAGCTTGTCTCCATCTCATTCTATAGATGGTTTCATCCCTTGTCATGGCCACATGAAATCAGACGGAAGCGTGTCAGCAGACAGAAGTCAAGGTCAGATGACAGAAGGTGGAGGGCAGGAAAATAAGGCTGTGCGGCTTCTAGATACCACCAGCAAGGCTGAGCCAGAATTACATTTTCTCTGACTTGCTCGTGGCTGAAGCAAAATGGTAAATGTGGCCAATGACATGATTCTCATCTTAAAAAGTGGATTAAAATCCAAATGTCCTCCCAGGCACAGTGGCTCATGCCTGGAACCCCAGCACTTTGGGAGGCTGAGGCAGGTGAATCACCTTAGCTCAGGAGTTCGAGACCAGCCTGGGCAACATGGTGAAACTCCGTCTCTACTAAAATATAAAAATTAGCCAGGCATGGTGGTGCGTGCCTGTAGTCCCAGCTATTCGGGAAGCTGGGGCAGGAGAATCACTTGAACCCAGGAGGTGGAGGTTGCAATGAGCTGAGATCACACCACTGCACTCCAGCCTGGGTAACAGAGTGAGATGTCTCAAAAAAAAACAAAAAACAAAAAACAAAAAAACAAATGTCCATCTGCAGATGAATGGATAAACATACCCCATTAGAGTCCATGTAATGGAATACCACTCAGTCTTAAAAAGGACTGAAATTCTGTGAAATGCTGACCCAGGCTGAAGCAGGGATGAACCTTGAGGACATTATGCTGAGTGAAATGGTTGGGCACAAATGGACAGATACCGTCTGATTCTGCGTAATGAGTGTCCCTAGAGTAGTTGGATTCATAGAGACAGAAAGTAGAAGGGGGGTCGCCAGGAGCTGAGGGAGAGGGAGTAGAGTGTTTAATGGGGACGGAGTTTTAGTTTGGAGAGATGAAAAGTCCTAGTGATGAGTGGTGGGAACGGGGGAACTGCAGTGTCATGTGCTTAATGCCACTGAACCGTGCACCAAAAGATGGTGAAAATGGTACCTTTTATGTTATGGGCATTTTACCACAAAAAATTCAAACCAAAAAAGTGGCTTCCAAATACGCAGCAAAGGAAGAACCATTTTCCTGGGCTCCTTTGGTCTGATCATTCTGCTCAGGGCAAAGGCACACGGGCCTTGCAGAGCCCAGCACAGCAGAAGAGTCAACGAGCCGCCGAAGGTTTGGGCTGACACTGGGCGCTGAGGTGGCACACGTGCTGGGGCTGGAGGCAGGTTGGCATTGGACCCGGCAATGAGAAAAGCAGCACAGTGGGCTTGTGCCCGGGGCCAGATTGGGTTGCCCTTGCTCACTCTGATTCTCCAGGCGCTATCCAGGAGTGCCCGCCCTGAGCGGAATGATCAGCTGTGGTCAGCCTGTGGTCAGGCGGGTCTCGACGAAAACCCCAGCTGCACCTGCTACCAGCTGAGGCATTTAGGGCAAATTGCTTCATTTCCCCAGGCTTCAGATTTGATGTCTAGAAACTGGAAGTGATTGTGGTACCTGCCCCCAGGGGTGTTTGGAAAGCTGAAATGACATCATCAGTGATAAAACCCCAGAAAAGCACAGTCCCCAGCAAGAGGCCTGGCATGCATTCAGCAAGCACTAGGCATGCCTCCTGCTGTCATGGGGCCCACGGCAGTGTCCACGCAGGCAGAGGGAGAGTCAGGCCCCACTGGAGCAGAACTAAAGGCCTAGAGTGCCGGGAGGGACCTTGAAGGTGGGACCCCAGGTAGGTCGCTGCAGAGCCCTGGCCGGGCTTCCTTGGAGAGGAGACCAAACTGCTCTGAGCACAGTGTGTAACCCTAACCCCTGCCCTGCTGCCCTGTGGAGGCCCAGTAAGGGGGTGGCCCTTCCCATGGGCCGAAGTATGGGCTGTGTATTCAGAACCCAAAGCCATTCCAGGGGCCACTGTGATGGTCAGAACCTGCTAGAACTCCCTGGTCTTCCTAATGATAGCTCAGAGCCATAAGCAAGATCCCCTCCCCTGCCCAATACTCCCCTCCCCTCCCTTCTCCTTTCCTCTCTAAAGACAAATTCCTATTCAGAAGAGGGACGAAAATATCACATTAAATGGGTGTGTCTCTCCTGCTCTGATCACCATCATCACAAGCCAGGTTGAAGCCACCCACAGTTGATTTTCTATTGATAAAATTGCACCTTCACCTCCAGATCCCCTTAGGGAATGAACACAAGCAGATTGTCTCATAAAATCCGAAGTAACACAAGACAGTGGTGCACAGGCAGTGTCTCAGAGCTGCCCAGAGGACCCTCCGCAGGGCCTGACCACGCCCCAATGCTCCCCAGGTGGCACCCCCGCCACCAGCAGCAGCACACTGGGAACCAAAGCTCCCAAGGCCTTTCCTGGCACCAGCGCCTCTGCTGCAGGAACTCACACAATGCCCAGTTAATCTACCCTGACCACAAACTAGGTCCAGGCACTGTCACTGCACATTTAGGAAAACACGGAAGGAAGAAGAGCAGAGAATAGAGTGAATATGCAGAAACTGTCTGTGCTGAACTGAATGCGGTCACCCCCCAAAATTCCTATCTATGTGCCCTAACGCCCCAAGGGATGGGATCTGGAGACCAGGTCTTTGGGAGGTGATTAGGGTTAGATGAGGTCATGAGAGAGGGTCCCCTGTGGCAATGGGATTAGTGCCCTTACAAGAAGGGACACCGGGGAGCCTGGTTTCATGCTGCCTCCTTGCCATGTGGAGACACAGTGAGTAGGCGGCCGTCTGCAAGCCAGGAAGAGAGCCCTCACCAGCACCTGACCACGCTGCTCCCTAATCACAGACTTCCAGCCTCCAGAACTGGGGGAAAGACATTTCTGTTGTTTGAGCCCCCACTCTATGGTATTATCCTGGCAGCCGAAGAGACAGAAACCATCTCCCCACTTCAGACACTCAAGCTTCCTCCCCAACAGACAGTTCCATGTGGTCACAGTCATCTTCCTCGGCACCTTCAACGCCAGCATCAGTTGGGTCAGCTCTCCTAACCCTGGCACCAGGACAGGTCCCTTTGTTCTCTGCTGCCCTTCCTGCCATCATTTGTGGCTGATTCAGTTGTCCTTTCCAGTGGAGTTAAGAAGAGGTGCAGGTGTCCCAAAATGATGGAATCTCCACATAGCAACTCCCCAGAAGTGCAGGACGGTGCTATACAGAGGGCTTTACCTAGTTAGAGTGAAACAGGCTGGGTGCCATGGTTCACACCTCTAGCCCCAGCACTTTGGAAGGCCAAGCTGGGAGGATCACTTGAGGCCAGGATTTCAAGACCAACCTGGGCAACATACTGAGATACCCCATCTCTACCAAAACAATTTTGATAGGTGATATAGGTAGGTAGGTAGATAGATAGATGACAGATAGCCAGCCAGGCGTGTTGGTGCATGACTGTGGTCTCAGCTACTTGGGAGGCTGAGGCTGGAAAGTGACTTGAGCCCAGGAGATCGAGGCTGCAGTGAGCTATGATTGTGGCACTGCACTCCAGCCTGGGCAGCAGAGCAAGAGCCTGCTCCAAATTTTTTTTTTTTTTTTTAAGACAGAGTCTCACTCTTGTTGCCCAGGCTGGAATGCAATGGTGCAATCTTGGCTCATCGCAACCTCTGCCTCCCGGATTCAAGTGATTCTCCTGCCTCAGCCTCCCGAGTAGCTGGGATTACAGGCACTCGCTACCACGCCCGGCTAATTTTTTGTATTTTTAATAGAGACGGGGTTTCACTATGTTGGTCAGGCTAGTCTTGAACTCCTGACCTCAGACGATCCACCTGCCTCTGCCTCCCAAAGTGCTGGGATTACAGGCGTGAGCCACCGTGCCTGGCCCAAAAATTTTTTTAATTGAAAAATTTAAAAAACAAGGTGAAAAAGACCAGGAGAAGCATCAGAGCATGCCTTTTCTCATCTTGGAATCAAGGGTAAGAATGTGTCCCTAATGGGGCTGACTTTAGGTCAATGATTATATTCAGTGCCTGACACATAGTAGATGCTCATTAAATAAGAGATATGATGGCCACTGTTAATAAATTGACTTTATCAAAGAGCCAGGACACGGCCAGGCAGAAATCCATGTTCCACTTGCTTTGTGCCTTTCTAGACCTTCCCCATAATCAAGTAACGTGCACCTAACTGGGGAGAGAAGGGATGTATGGGTGACCGTGACGCTGAAGAGCCACCCATTAGTGGGAGTGGTCTGAGTTCGGCATGAGGGTTTTTTCTGGCCAGTTGTCTTGTGTGATTCACTAACAGTGAGTTTTACTAACGGACACTTGTGCTTTTCATTTCAAGGGCCACACAAGCATGCCCTGGTTTAATTTCTGAAGAATGAAATATTTTATGGACAGCTAGGGTTAAAGGCTGTGGGAGGTGGGAGACCTCTGTCGTTTGGATGGAGTTAAATAAAGACGCAATCACATGTCCTGGAGGAGAATTGCAGGGAAAAGCCCACAAGGACCTCATCTTTGGAGGGACTGATGTGATGGTGGGAGGCTGAGCTGTGAGCCAGGTGGAATAAGGGGCCTAAAGGAGCGATGGGACAGAGAGGGAGAACTCGAGAAAAGGCCTCTCTGGGTGGATAAATGCACAGCCATGGCTGGGATTCCCCAGGAGCAAATATCACTCTTAAAGGATCTGATCCCATGCTTCAAAACAGAGGGCCAGGCTGGGCGCCGTGGCTCACCCTTGTAATCCCAGCACTTTGGGAGGCCGAGGCAGGTGGATCACCTGAAGTCAGGAGTTCAAGACCAGCCCAGCCAACATGATGAAACCCCGTCTCTACTAAAAATACAAAAAAAAATTAGCCGTGCATGGTGGCACATGCCTGTAATCCCTGCTACTCGGGAGGCTGAGGCAGGAGAATTGCTTGAACTTGGGAGGCAGAGGTTGCAGTGAGCCGAGATCGTGCCATTGCATTACAGCCTGGGCAACAAGAGCAAAACTCTGTCTCAAAAAAAAAGAAAAACAGGGGTCCAGTTCTAACCTCTGGATGCAAACACCTTTACAGATTCATTCCTTTGTTCATTCATGCAGCAGACATCCACTGCCTCCCATCCATGGTGGCCCTACACCAGTGTCTGGGGACACTGGGACCTCTAAGATATGGCCTCTGCCCATGGGGGCTTCACAGTCTGGTGGGAAGGCAGACCAGGGGCTCCACGTTGGGCGCCCACCCCATCCACAGCCCGCCTTGCTCCCCGGGAAGAGTGTGGAACCGTGCAGCACCCACCCTCTCCTGGGGGAGTGGGCTGGGAGTGTGGAGACAGTCTGAGCCTGGCAGTGGATCTTGCTCTCTCTGGACTTTGCTAAGGACGTGACTGCAGGTGCACTGGGGGAAGTCAGCGCCACTGTGCTGAAGCCTGTGTTCCTCCAGGAACCTGATTCACGAGGCAAAAATTACCATAATTGATTATCCCGCTGAGCGGCTGAGAGCAGTGTTTGCTAACTGCGAGGCTAAGACTCAGCTGCGTGTTTCCTGACCCCGGGAGCACACCGTGGGATGGCATCCAAAAGACCCGTGGAGTGGGAATGAGCCCGAGGGCTCCTTCCTTCCCCCGCCCCCAGGAGTGGGCAGGTGGGGCCGGGGCTGGAGAGATAGAAAATGCTGGGAGCATAGAAGAGGAGGTGGGGCTGACATTTATCTCAGAAACAGGAAGCCAGGCGTCCCAGGGACGGGCAGCCAGGCCACCACTGGAGTGGTCTCCCAAAATGTGGGCTGCTCCGCACGGAGACCACCTTCCTTTCCACACACGAGGGCCTCCGGGGAGGCGCAGGGAACTCCATGACCTGGAGGTTCTGTGAAAGGATGGAGGACGAAGCTGGGCTGGGGGAGCTCCTGGCCAAAGAGCCAGGGAGACAGGATGGACCCATTGTTGAGGCACCAAGCTTGGCCAGCTCTTTGACCACCCTCTAGTTCCGGAGCTTTCAAAAATGGAGACTCTTTGGCGATTGAAACGGGGCCAGCCCCTGGGTTCACACAGTGCAGGTAGGACATGTTGCACTTTGACCAAATAAAGACACTCTCAAGTGTGTGACGTGTTTAAGAGAACTCCAGGGATGTCAGGAATCACTCGGAAGAGAAGGACTTGCAGAGGCAGGGAAGGTGAGGTGGGTGGGGTGGGGTGGACGGGGTGCTCTGCCAGCTCCCATCTGAGCTGATGTGGCCCAAAGACTGGGAATTCCAGGGCTGAAAGGTGTTCTTGTGCTGGGAGGAAATCCGAGGGCTTGGGCACAGAGCCTGGGCCAGTGGAGGAGAAAGGGCACGAGACACGAGGCATTTGGGAGGAGAGGTGAAGTCCCGAGTGCTTGGCTTAGTCCTGCTTCGCGTTCTCAGCCCACGGGCTGGGTCCCGCCTCCAACAGAGCCACAGACGACCCTTCCAGCACTCAGGTCCTGGCTTCACATCTGAATGCCCGGCTGTATGTTTGTTCAGTGGGGCTGGATTCAATGGAACCAAATTTATTGAGTTGGAAGCACAATTCACTTCAAGAAAAGAAATCACCAATAAAAAAAAATTCTGCTGGGCATCATGGCTCACGCCTGTAATCCCAGCAATTTGGGAGGCCGAGGTGGGTGGATCACCTAAGGTCAGGAGTTCGAGACCAGCCTGGCCAACATGGTGAAATCCCGTCTTTACTGAAAATACAAAAATTAGCCAGTCGTAGTATTACGTGCCTGTGATCCCAGCTACTTGGGAGGCTGAGGCAGGAGAATCACTTGAACCGGGGAGGCGAAGGTTGCAGTGAGCTAAGATTGTACCATTGCACTGCAGCCTGGGTGACAGAGCGAGACTCCGTCTCAAAAAAAGAAAAGGAAAATCCCCCAAATCAACAAAGACAGCGGTTGGTGCAAGCTGCTCAGATGATGCGTTTCCTTTTGAAGTGACTCGTTGACAGTGTCTTCCCATCACCCCTGCCCTTCTCGGGGTCACTTTGTGAGCTGTGTGTGGAAACAGCTCCACGGGCCAGAAGTTGCCTTTGCCATTTTCCTGGGGAGGAGAACAGGAGCTCCACGGGGCCACCTTGGAAATGGCCTGCCCAGTGCCCAGTTCAAGGTCAGCTGCTCCTCTGCCCACAGTCCTCCCTGATGTGGCTGGGAGGGACCCGCCTGTGACATACCCAGTACTGCCGTTGTGATCTGCACAGACTCCAGCAGGGAAGCCAGGCCCTGTGCAGATCAGTGTTCTGCAGCCACGTTCATTCTCGACTCCACAGGGCGGGGTACTCCTTCCCACCTGTGGATGAGACGGGGCCGTGGGGGGTGGCGGAGATCGGGGAAACTGCTCTCGGGGACAGGTCAGCTGGCCCAGTCACAGGCTGCAGTTGCTTCACCAGCTGGGGCCTTGGTTTCTTTATCTGAAGAATGGGAAGGGTCAGAAGGGTGCCAGATGCAGTGGCGTGTGCCTGTGATCCCAGGAACCCGAGATCAGCCTGCTAAAGCCATCGGGAGGGCAGAATGAAACAATGTACACGAAGTGCCTGGTGCATAAAACATGCAGAATAAATCACTGTGGTTACCTTTTTACAGTGATGTGGATGAGGATAGTGGTGGTGGTTTTTCTAGATCTCAAGAAAGAGGCTCAGTCTGACTGTCTTTCAACTCCGGAAGCTTTTCACTTGCTTTTACTTCTTGCACTAAGCTTAAAGAAATATGCACGCATACACAAATGCACGGGAGACTGGGGACAGGGAGTGGTGTCTTAACAGAGATGGGTTTTCCTTTTTGGGGAGTGAAAAGGTTCAGGCATCAGAGCGGTGGGGAATGACAGCAGTGTGGACGTCCTTGGTACCACTGAACTGTACGTTTGAAAATGGTGAAAACTGTGCATTTTACCACAATTAGAAAATGTGCAAGTCATGTACACGGAAAATTATGAAACATTACTCAAATGAAGGAAGAACATCTCGGTTTGTTTAAAGCACGCTGTAGACATACCCCTTTGTTTCCAAACTCCTCAATGACCTACTGAGAAAAGGGAGGTGTCCCGGCACATGTATACAGTCCCACGCCCCCCGGGAGCTAGCTTTGTGACTTTGGGCAGAAGCAGATACCCTGGCCCTGGGCCCCAGATGATAAAGTGAGTCAGTGTGGTCCCTGCCAGTCTGTCCTCATCACTGACATACAGTAACACACAGCGGCTGCCTCTAGAATTATGTTTGGTGGGATTTAGAATTTGCTCAATGACTTTTCTTTAATAATATTAAAATGAATTGCAGGTTGAGGAGCTATAGGTGCATGCCACTATGTCCAGATAATTTTTGTATTTTTAGTAGAGACGGGGTTTCATCACATTGGCCAGGCTGGTCTTGAACTCCTGACCTCAGGTGATCTGCCTGCCTCAGTCTCCCAAAGTGCTGGGATTACAGGCGCGAGCCACTGCTCCTGGCCCATTAAATGCATTTTTGACTTATAAATTTTCACCTTACAATGGGTTTACCAGGACGTAACCCCATCAAAAGTTGAAAAGTATCAGACTCTTATCATAATCCCCCCAAAGTAAAACTCTGCAAGTGAATCCGAGGAGGGGGTCAGCCGCAGGTGGCGCACTGAGACCACACTGAGCCCCACGGCAAGACCCCATCTCTAGTAAAAATGCAAAAAATTAGCTGGGCGTGGTGGTGCACACCTGTAGTCCCAACTGCTCGGGCGACTGAGGCACGAGAATCGCTTGAACCCAGGAGGCAGAGGTTGCAATGAGCCAAGATTGCGCGGTTATACTCCAGCCTGGCGATAGAGCGAGACTCTGTCTCCAAAAACAAAATGAATGTGCATGCGGTGATCACACTCAAAGTGACCCTCACCCCGCACCTGGAGGAGGGAGCAAATCCCCGCAGCGTGGTAGAGGAAACCCAGTGTGGGGCTAATCATCACCATCAAAGCCACGAGGCCTGCATCTGTGGACAAGCCACAGGGCCTGCATCTGTGGACAACCTCAAAACCAGGTTGGGGGGCTGCTAGGAGACTGGGAAAGGGATTGCTTGGAGTTTGAGGCACGGGAAAAAAAAGGAACGTCCCAGAGTCAGAGAAAATGAGTCTGGGCGGCCGGTCCACCGTGCCCTGTTTTGCTTTATCTCTGCCTGTTATATAAACGCCGCCTCCCAGCCATGCTTGAGATGCAGATGGTGGCCGGAGGTTAACCTGGGCAGGCTTCCTGGGACTCCCGGGGAGACGATGCTTCCGCCTCCAGACTTCCCTAGTCGATGAGCAAATAGCGTCTCCAGCGACCAGATGCATGATGACAGCATTGATTGTGATTCTCTCTCCCTTCTCTCTTTTTCTTTTCTTAGAGTGCCCAGAGTGCCTCGGGGAAAATTGGCTGAATAAAAGGTATAAAGACTTTCTCTATTTTTCCTGAATAGTTTTTGACAGATATGAGCATGTTGAACATCTCGGGAGCTGCTGATAATAAAAGCCAGGAGTTTCTGGGGTTTCCCGGCCACCGGAGGGAGGAAGAGTTTGGGGGCTGCGGAGGGAGGGCTGGGCGCCGTTTAACACCTCTGCGTCGTCTTCTCTCTTGTCCCCCATGGGTGACCCCAACATGTGCTGGGAAGGCAGGACTGGGGGGCAGAGGGGCTGAAAGGGAAATGGATGAATGGGGTAAGGATGGAGGACAATTGTTTTTAGGCGATCCTGGCTGGCCCGAGAAGCAGCATCACGTCCTTCCTGATCCCTTCCCTCCCCCAGCCCCTAGGTCCCCCACCCCAGGTGCTCAGCGCATGGCCACCCATCCCTCCGGCAGCCCCAGCTCACTGGTCCAGGGTGGTCTGACTCACCTCCATGGCCCGGTCTCCTTGGGGAAGGGGCTTCGGAGATCAGCTCAGTTCCCAGGGTCGACCCTCGCTGGGGGACTGGTTGCTGCCGCCTGAGCCTGTTGGTCCATTGCTCTGTACCCCCAACCCCGACTACCCACCTGCGGCTGACCCCCTCCTTGGATTCACTTGCAGAGTTTTACTTTGGGGGGATTATGATAAAAGTCTGATGCTTCTCAACTTTTGATGGGGCTACGTCCTGGTAAACCCATTGTAAGGTGAAAATATTGTAAGTCGAAAATGCATTTAATGGGCTAGGAGCAGTGGCTCGAGCCTGTGATCCCAGCACTTTGGGAGGCTGAGGCGGGTAGATCACCTGAGGTTAGGAGTTCAAGACCAGCCTGGCCAATGTGATAAAACCCTATCTCTACTAAAAATACAAAAATTAGCTGGATGTAGTGGCATGCACCTATAATCCCAGCTACTCAGGAGGCTGAGGCAGGAGAATCACCTGAACTTGGGAAGCGGAGGTTACAGTGAGCTGATTTCACTACTGCACTCTAGCCTGGGTGACAGAACGAGACTCTCTCTCTCAAAAAAAAAAAAATGCATTTAATGCCCCCAGTAAACCCAACGAACATAAAGTCGAAAAATGGTTAATCGTAAGTCAAACCATCGTAAGCAGGCAACCATCTGTAACGTATATTTATTGTGAACAGAATTAGAAAATGTAGGTTTGCCACGTATCTGCAGCCCTTGGCCCTCGGGTGGCCCCTCCTCTGCTAGCTCCTGGGTTTTGGGTGGTACGTGCACAAGGCCAGAATAGTGTTTTTCAAAAATGAGGACCAGAAAGAAGAGCCATCAGGGTTAAAGGAGTAGGAAATCTTCTTCAGCCAAAACTAGAAAAGTCTGACAATTTTTTTGTACTGCGTTTGCCCTAAGCCCACCCTTGGGTTGGAAGTGGGCACTGACCAAATGGCCTGGGGCTAGAACTGAGCCAGGTGCTTCTGTCCTAAAAGCAGGTCACCTCGCGGGCCACTCGGGGCTGTGGGCAGAGGCGGCTCGGGCTCCAGGCTTTCCCAGTTTCCAGCAGGGAGAGGACAAAGAGACAGACCCCAGGGGTCCCCTTCACATGGCTTCAGGCTTCCCACAGTGGGTGTGTGTAACAGGGTCCCTTCTACCGACTGGCCACTCAGTGTCTGTCGAGTTAGATGCAGTTCTCTGTGGGAGGAGACAGGAGTGGCACTGGGGCTGGCTTCACAGGCTCTCCCAGGTGTTCCCCGGGAGGAGGGCAGCAGCCTTCACACAGCCGCCTCCTGAGATGCTACCACTGTAAACAGAATCTATTTTACAGGGAAGCATCAGGAGGAGCCTCCAGGTGAGTCATTTGTAGAATAAAGATTCCATTTGTGGGGCCGGGTGCGGTGGCTCACACCTGTAATCCCAGCACTTTGGGAGGCCAAGGTGGGCGGATCACCTGAGGTTAGCCTGGCCAATGTAGTGAAACCCCTTCCCTACTAAAAATACAAAAATCAGCTGGGTATGGCGGCAGGCCCCTGTGATCCCAGCCACTCGGGAGGCTGAGGCATGAGAATCACTTGAACCCGGGAGGCAGAGGTTGCAGTGAGCAGAGATTGCACCATTACACTCCAGCCTGGGCAACAGAGCGAGACTCCATTAAAAAAGAAAAAAAAGAATCTATTTGCACTCTAAGTATTGATGTGGCAATTTGCCTGGCCCTGTAAACTCAGATTTTTGCATGTTTATTTTTTAAATAGCTTTAGTGAAGTCCAATGGGCATATGATAAACTTCACATAGAGTGTGCAATTTGATAAGCTTTGATAATGGATATATTCACCACCCCCAACCATCACGTTGTGCCCCTTCCTCATCTCTCCCTCACACCCCACCCAACCCCCTCTTGCAAGGCAAACACGGACTCCGCTACTTGTCACTGTGGAACATGTGCTATTTTCTGGAGTTTTATATAAATAGAATCGTAGCATCTCTAGTCATTTTTTGCTTGGCTTCTTTCACTCATCATAGTTACTTGGCGATTCCTCTGTGCTGTCGTGCATATAAATACTTTCTTCCTTGTTCTGGCTGAGTAGTATTCCACGCCAGGATTGGGCTACAGGGCGTTTACCCATTCACTCTTTGGAGGACATTTGGTCTGCCTCTCATCTGGGGTTGTTGCAAATAAAGCTGCTGGGAATATTTGTGTGCAAGTCTGTGCATGGACATACTCTTCGCGTGGGTGAAATGGCTGTATCCCAAGGTAAGTGTATTTTGACTTCGGAAGTGCCACACCGTTTTCCAGAGTGGCTGCACAACTCTGTGTTCCCACCAGCCACAGGTGAGAATGGCAGTTCTTCCCCCTCCTCGGCCCTTGCTGTTGCCAGTCTTTATAACTTGAGCCATTTGACTAGGTGTATAGTGGCAGCTCATGTGGTTTTAATTTATATTTCACTAGTGACTAATGATGTTGAGAATCTACTCACAGGGTTATTTGGCATTTATTATGTCTTCTTTGCTAACATGGAAGGAGATTTTTTTTTCTCCTATGCTTTCTCCTAGATGTTCTGTAGTTTCCGGTTTTACATTTCATTCTATGATTCACCTGGAATTAGCTTTCATGCATGGGGCAAACTATGGATTGAAGTTTATTTTTCTGCATATGGATGTCTAATGATTTCACTCTCACTTATTAAAAAGATCATCCTTTCCCCCATTGAATTATCCCTGCAGTCTTATCAAAAATTAGTTATAAGTGTATGTGAGTCTGTTTCTGGGTTTGGTATTCTGTTTCTTGGGCCTACTGGTCTGTCCTGATACCAGTCCTTCCACGGCTATTACAGTGATTGTTATGGCTTCATAGTAAGTCTTGAAATCAGATAATCTTCCTGTGCTTCCTCCTTCTTTTTCAAAGTTGTATTGGCTCTTCTAGGCCCCTTACATTTCCTTATGAATCTTAGAATTAGTGTGTGAATTTCTAAGAAAAAAAAAAATGGCTGCT
Source organism: Cheracebus regulus (assembly GCA_963574635.1). Taxonomy (NCBI): domain Eukaryota; kingdom Metazoa; phylum Chordata; class Mammalia; order Primates; family Pitheciidae; genus Cheracebus; species Cheracebus regulus. The sequence continues at coordinate 272,582 of CAUYQU010034391.1, read as the reverse complement.
GGGATTTCGATCAGGATTGTATTGAATCTGTAAGTTTGAGGGATTGATATGGTTTAGCCTATGTCCCCACCCTAATCTCACCTTGAATTGTAATCCCCAGGTGTCAAGGGCGGGGCCAGGTGGAGGTAACTGGATCATGGTGGGGCAGTTTTCCCCAGGCTGTTCTGGTAATAATGAGTGACTCTCATAAGATCTGATGGTTTTATAAGTATCTGATATTTCCCTTGCCTGGACTCATTCTCTCTCCTGCCGCCCTGTGAGGAGATATCTTCCACAATGATTGTAAATTTCCTGAGGCTTCCCCAGCTATGTGGAACTGTGAGTCAGTTAAACCTCTTCCCTTTATAAATTACTCAGTATTACTAGGTATTTCTTCATAGCCGCATGAGAATGGACTAATACAGCTATCACTGACACCTTAACTATACTGGACCCTCTGACTCATAAACAAGGTATTTCTCTCCATTTATTTAGAACTTCTTTAAGGTCTCTCGTCAATGGTTTGTGGTTTTCAGTGTATGGATTTTGCGCATCTTTTCTTAGATTTATTGCCAATGTCATTCGTATTTTAATGTTTCTTAAAATGATATTTTTCTTTCCATTTCTGATTGATTATTGCTAGTGTATAGAAATACAATAGATTTTTTGTACATTGATCTTGTGTCCTGCAGCCTTGCTAAATCCATTTACTAGTTCTAGTAGATTTTGTGTCAATTGCAGCAGATTTTCTACATACATGATTGTGTTAACAAAGGCAATCTTATTTTATAATAAATACAGCCCCGATGTGCCCGGGGCTGTATTTATTCTAGGTCTGATTGTTCCTGCTACTGAGGCAAGACTCTGCATGCTCTACCCAGTGCCTCATGAACAGTAAAGAGTTCCTGGTCCAATCCGACTAGTGAGGACTGAGCTACTCCTGGCCCTGTGAGGGTACTAAGAACTGAGTCCCTCGTCCCTCCAGGGAGTTCTTGCCTCAGCCTTGGGTGGTTTCCTCCCAGGCCTGTGCTGATCAGTGCTCAGCTGAGTGCTCAGTGGGACCCTCTGAGTGTCTGTAGAGCTCTTTCTCTGTCCAGCTCCTTCTCCCCAGTGCTCTGTCTTACAACTCCAGCCACCCTGACTCCCCACCTCTCAGCTCTGTCTCCTCAACTCGGGGAGTACATGAGGCTTCACCTGGGGTCTCTGCACCATGGCCTGAAAACTTCCTCCAGACGGTCAGCTGGGACGATCGTGCCACTCCTCTATGACCAGCGCTGGGGGATCGCTGACTTCATTGTGTCTTGTTCAGTGTCTTGAAAACTATTCTTCAGCTTGTTATTGTTCTAGGAGGCAGGTACATCAGTCCCCATTTCTCCATCTTGACCAGAAGCAGAACATTTTTCTTCTTTACACCAGATCCGTCTCTGCAGTAACTGCCCGGCTGCTGAAACATATCCAGGCACGTACACAGGGTGGGCCTGGCTCTTGTCCCCAGTCCCCTGTGGAGTGGAAGGAGCGAGAGTACAGGGCTGTCAGAAGCACTCGTGGGCCTGGGACACACAGTCCTAGTGTAGAGACAAACGCCTTTGCTTCCCAGGCCTTGAGAAGAGCCTCCTCTCCTCAGTGGGGATGACTCTGCAAGAGCCAGAACTTAGCTCTGCAAAGGCTTAGCGAGAGAGCTTCACAGCATTTCTTCTCAGGAAAATTTCGATTGTAAAGAATAAGAGTTGGGCACCATAGCTCACATCTGTAATCCCAGCACTTTGGGAGGCCGAGGTGGGCAGATCTCAAGGTCGGCAGATCTCAAGGTCAGCAGATCGAGACCGGCCTGGCTAACATGGTGAAACCCCATCTCTACTAAAAATACAAAAACTTAGCCAGGCATGGTGGCACATGCCGGCAATCCTAACTACTTGGGAGGCTGAAGTAAGAGAATCGCTTGAACCCAGAGGCAGCAGTTGCAGTGAGCCGAGACCGTGCCACAGCACTCCAGCCTGGGTGACACAGTGAGACTCCATCTAAAAAAAAAAAAAACGAAAAAAAATAAGGAGAGAAAGAGAGAGAGAAACAATACCTCCAACTCTCTCAAAGATTGGGTGGTGGGGAACATAAGAAAGCCAGGGAGAAGGGAACCTGGAGACCCCCAGGAAACCAACCAGCCTCCCCATCACCATGTGCCGCTTTGCCTCTGGGGTGCACCCTCCTTCCCCCTGTGAGAATAGCTGAGGAGGACCCATGGGAAGCTAGGCCTGCTTGGTGTTCCAAATCATGACCCCTGCACCTGCCTCAGCTGACTCAGGCACACTCAGTCCTTTATCTGGACACAGCATCTTCTGCTGACAAGGAGCTTAGACACAGGTCACCGCAAGTGACACCTGCCATCCCATGTCATCCTTGCAAGAGACCTATTTGGAAAGCAGGAGCAGTGCAGGTGTCCCCATTCTACAGATGAGGAAACTGAGGCTTAGGATGGGTCAGTCATCTGCCCAGGCCCACATTGGAAATGGCCAAGGCACGGCCACAGCCCTCATGGTTCAAGCTTCTTTTCACACTGAGAGTTTCCCTGGAGAAGTCAAGGCTCCCTGTAGGAGACTGTGGATGTCATAGGCTTGAGTTTCTGAGCCCATCCCCATCTGTGCCTCCCCATGCCACCACAGAGGAGCTCTCTGAGCAGTGGGAGACACAGACAACTCACATGAGCTCTCCTGTCTTTTATCTTTTCTTCTTCTTTTTACTTTTTCTTTTTTGAGACGGAGTCTCACTCTCACCCAGGCTGGAGTATAGTGACACCATCTCAACTCACTGCAACCTCCACCTCCAGGGTTCAAGAGATTCTCCTGCCTCAGCCTCTTGAATAACTGGGATTACAGGCATGTGCCACCATACCCAGGTAATTTTTGTATTTTTAGTAGAGATGGGATTTTGCCATATTGGTCAGGCTGGCGTCAAATTCCTGACCTCAAGTGATCTGCCTGCCTCAGCCTCCCAAGGTGCTGGGATTCCAGGCGTGAGCCAACACACCCAGCCTTGTCCGTTATTTTTTATTTTTATTTTTTTAAGACAGAGTCTCACTCAGTCATGCAATGGTGCGATCTTGGCTCACTGCAACCTCTGCCTACCGAGTTCAAGCCATTCTCCTGCCTTAGCCTCCCAAATGGCTGGGATTACAGGCACACACCACCAGGCCCAGCTAATTTTTTTGTATTTTTAATAGAGATGGGGTTTCACCGTGTTGGCAATGCTATTCTTGAACTCCTGACCTCAAGTGATTTGCCCGCCTCAGACCTCCCAAGCAGCTGGGATTACAGGCGTGAGCCACCGAGCCCGGTCCTCTCCTGTCCTTTGAGAGACCATTTCCACTGTCAGAGCTGCTATCGTTGTAGCTTCATGGGACTGCAAGGCTCCTGCCTCACCAGAGGGTTCTGTAATAGGCGTCAGGTGGCAGGAGCGCTTGGTGTGCACACGCATGTGTTTGGACCAGTGCATCAGTTCAGCTTCTGTGGTGGGGGAAATAGATGCCCCAGAATGTTGACCACGAAGGGTTAACGCAAACTCTCAGCTGCGTCTGACTCTGAGAAGGCCAAAGCTGCTTTGCCCCACATCAGGAATGCAGCGTGGACACTGCTTGCTGGCAAATCGGCTCCCAAACTCTCAGGTTCTGCATCACAGAACCTGAAGAGGGTCCCTGGTGTCTCCCTTGGCTTTCTGGATGTATCCAGCTGGGTGGTTTTGTGCTACCGATGAACGCAGCAGGACATTAAACATTTGAGATCGGATCGGAGGACAACAGAAAGAAGTCTCTGTGTGTGTGTGTTTGTGTGGAAGTATAAAAACCTAGCGCCAGTGTTCTCCCCAGAGTATTAATTACAGCTGGAGAGGAGGCTTGTCCGGGCGTGTTCCGCTTGGGCAGAGTAATTTCTCCCTGGTTTTCAGGGAGCGGGAGGCATCACGGTGCAGGGAGCAGGACACACACCTCTCTCCCAGGCCTTCATGGCCGCCCCGCCTGCTCCAGAGCGGACAGCTCTGCCAAGGCCCCGGCCAGAGGGACTGCAGAGAGCCCGCAGACAGGGCCAGGGGGACAGGCAAGATAGGGAGACCTTGACACAATCCCACTTCAGACAGCACAGGCGATGAGAGGCCTGTGAGCGACTTGAAGGAGGAGCGGGCCCGGCTCCCTGTGTTGGAGGACGAGCAGGGAAGACACATGCCCCGGCCAGCCTGGCCGCCACACCTGGGTCCTTCTGTCCCTGCAGGCCTGGCACTGATGCCGACTGCGGGCCCCTTGTCTCTCGAGGGGATTCATAGGGGGAGGGGGAGGGCCACAAAGAAGGCGGGTGTGATCCCTGTTGGTGTCTGAAAAGCTGTGGTACCTATCTGCTCCCTGCTAAGCAAAGTGGAGGACCCTGCACCTTGATGGCTGCAATTCAGGACCTCGCTGGCCTCGGCATGGCCAACATAGAGGCCCCAAGCACACCTTCCCTGCCCTGGATTCCTCCCACCCTCGCCGGACACTGAGGCCACCTGCCTGCATCCCTGGAGCTCGTCGGGGCCTCCCTGAGCGCTTTGCCTCTCAGCCGTCTCATGTGTCCAGTTACAAGGCATAGAGCAGAGAGTGGCCCCCGCCAGTCAGCCTCCCCATGTCGCCAGCCCAGACAGGTGACCGTGAGCCCAGCCCTGTGCCGCATCCTTCTCGATGGCAGAGTCCTCCAGTGGCATGAGGGACCCACTCCTCTCCTGTTCAGTGAGCATACACTACATGCTTGAGGTGCAAAGAGGAGCCGAACGCAGCCCCTGCCCTGAGCGAGCTCAGGCTCAAACAGTCCTCACCCCTCCAGGGGGTGAGCTGAGTTTCTGACATCCATGGGGGCACCTGCGTCTGGTCTATGGGATTAAAGGACACCAGCCTGGGAGGAAAAGGGGAAGCCACTCAGAAACTGAGTTCCAGCCTGCCTCTGCGGTGTTCCCCGGCTCACCGCTGCTTCGCTGGGTCTCTCGGGACTTACATTGTTCCTCCTCTGCTGGAATGAGCCTCTGGGGACCCGGCACACAGAACGGGTGGTCTCGGCCAAAACCAGCTAGAAGTTTCCATGGCTCCTTTGCCGAGTGTCCAGCCTGCCAACTGGCTGGCGCTTGCAGATGAGTTAGAGGGAGAGGGAAGGAGGGAGAGTGAAAAGGGAGTGAGGCGGGTTGGAAGCATCACAACCTGCTGCTGCTTCTGCAGATGCTCCGCGCAGGCCAGAGCGAGAGGTCACTGCCCAGAATGCTGAGTGGGTTCCCCCAGGCCTGGCAGGTCCCAGAGCCTCCCGAGCAACCTGGCAGAGCTGGAATCTGTCCTTACCCAGTCTCACGCTGCTGGAGAAATTTGTCAGCCTCGAGCTCCCTCTTTCCTAACTCACATACCTGCAAATGCCCATGTCCCTTGATTAGTGGGGACTTTTTTATCCAATACCTGTGTGCCAGACCCTCCCCCTTGGTGATTGCTAAACCCCCATAGTCACCCCAGGAAGATAGATGTTGCCATCCCCACTCTACCAAAAAGGGAACTGAGGCTCAGAGAGGTTAAGTAATCTCCTCAAAGCTGCCCAGCAAGACAGCAGCTGGTCTGGAATTTGAGCTCAGGTTTGAGTGTTGCCACATCCCAGACTCCTTCTGCCCTGCAGGGTGACGCCCAGGTCATGCTGGGTGCAGTCACAGACCCCATGCATTCTCTTGGCCACAGTGGGAAGGCGACTGCTAATTAGGCCAGGAAGCCATCCCCACCTCCCCGTGAACAGCAGCCCTCACAAAACCCTCAGGCTGAGCAGAGATGGTCGTGAGGTCCATCTTTAGATACCTGGCCCACCTCTTGTTCAGGGAATGTGCTGCTGGGGGTAACGCTAGAACTGCAAAAGCCCAAGTTGGACCGTGCTCCTCCTCTGCTCCAAATCCTCCTGTGACTCCTACTTCTCTTGGAGAAAGGCCAAAGTCCTCACAATACCCTCCCACATAAGACCTCCTATGATCTGACCACCTCTCCCACTGCTGCCTGGTCACTCTCATTACTCCAGCCCATGGGCCACCTCGCTGGTTCCCTGAATAACTAGACACATCCCCATGATGTGGGATGCCCTCTGCCAGGGATATCCTTTTTGCTGGAATATTCTCCCTAGAGAGCCTCAGAGCCCCTTCTTTGGGCTCATCCAGATGGGCCTGAACATCACTTCATTAGTTACGCCCACTCTGACCACCTGGCTGAACACTGCAGCCCCCTCCTCTGCCCTCCCAGACCCCCATCACTTCTGCCGCCACTATCACCCTTTGACATGTAAGACAATTTTCTAATGAATTATATTTGTTGATTCTCCTCCCCGGTACAGGATAAAGCACAGGAGGGCAGGAAGGTTAGCCTGTTTGGTGAAAGCTGGGTCCCTGGTGTGGAACAGGGCCCAGCCTGCAGTTGGCACCCCACCCACATTTGTGGACGAGGCAGAAGGGACCTGGTAGCCCCCCAGCTCTGCCCAGCAGCCCCCTGCCCAGCTGGGGTCCATGGGTCCTTGAGGCATGGACACACACTCCCCTTGGCTACGAGGAGTTCCAGAGTCAATCCAGCAACGAAGCACTCAGCTGAGCACTTACAGAATTGATCCAGGGGGCCCAACGCGTGGCTCACACCTTTAATCCTAGCCCTTTGGGAGGCCAAGGCAGGCAGATCACTTGAGGTCAGGAGTTCAAGACCAGCCTAGGCAACATGGTGAAACCCCACCTCTACTAAAAATACTAAAATTAGCCAGGTGCGTTGGTGCATGCTTGTAATCCCAGCTACTTGGGAGGCTGAGACATGAGACTCTCTTGGACCCGGGAGGTGGAGGTTGCAGTAAGCCAAGATGGTGCCACTGCCCCTCCAGCCTGAGTGACAGAGTGAGACCCTGTCTCAAAAAAAAAAAGAATGGAGTGGGGAAGAGCAGTGCTGGGGATGGGGCTGGCCAGCGAGTGATGCCCAGGGAGGGAGCTTGAGACTGGGAAATGGCCGAACTTTCCAAAAAGGGAGAGAGGCTGGCCATGCGCACCACATGGGCTGTGTGCTTGCTGGTCTCCTTTCATTGAGGACTGCGTGGCAGGAGCGTGTTTTGTGGAGGTGACATGTGAATGGTCAAAGGGCATTGGCTCCTGGGTGTCTCTAACGGTGTGTCACAAGCCTCCATTCTCAACCCCATCTTAGTCACGCCTTTTACCAGTGGCTTATGTAAACCTTTAGTAGGCATGATGATCAAATTGTGATCCATCTGCAGATGAGAGGAATAACTAATAGTTTGCCTGGTCTGCTGGCTAGCACCAGAGGTGAAATTAACTAAATGTAACAAGTCTAAATGTAAAATCTTGCTCTTAATTCCAAAAACACTAGTTGGATGAGTACAAGAGGAAGAAAACTTAGGGGCTGCCATTGATCACAAGTTCAGGACAACTACAGTGACCAGAGGACATATCCTCCAAACTGGAGCACTGTTAATAATTACGGTGTAAACGAGTCATGTCCCCGGGAACCTGGATGGATGGTGACTCCAGGGATAAGTGGCTGCCGTCCAAAGCTGCTTCTGTTTAGATGGCAGGGGTAAGGTCCGCTCCCAATCACTGGAAGTGATCCCTGGACCTCAGAGCCACCTGGAATGTTAGGTTCACCCTGGAGTTCCCAACTATGGGCCAGGGGATATTTCACAGCCAAGTGGACAAGATGAGGTGGACGTCCAAATGTACCCTACAGGAAACGGCCCTGGGGACCAGCTCTGTGTGCCCAGACCAGGAAAGAGCTGGTTGGTCTGTCTTGGAAAGCTCAAGGGCTGGCCTGGCCTGTGGAGGAGAAAGGCCACGCAATGCCTGTGGCCTCAGATTGTAGAACTAAGATCAGCAAGGGGAGTCTGGGGGAGACGAATTTCAGGCTGCTTAAAAGAAGCACTTCTGAAGGCAACAGCTGGCAGCCAGGGGGTGGGCTGCCTCAATTCCCTGTCCTTGGTCCTTGGAGGCATCCACAGTGGGGAGGCTGCAGAGGAATTTCTGCATCCTGGGAGGGGAGGGGCTCGGTGACTCCCAGGCTCTTGCTGGCAGTCCTGCCTCAGTGGCCACCGTATGTTACTGTTTGGGAAGAAGAATCTGCCCAGAGACTCTTTCGATCAGGATACACTCAGAGAGTGGGAGAGGTGTGCGGGGGGCGGCATCCGCGCGGCCTTCCCTCGGCAGGCCGCACCTTCCCTTCTGCTGTCTCTCTCTGCCCCCGACTAGACACACCTTCGCCTTGTTCCTCTTGGCCCCTCTCAATGCTGAGGTGGATTTTCCCTTCCTAAGTCCCCTCTCCTGCTGCTGAATTATTGAAAGTGTTGTTTGCTTTATCGCTTTGCTGGGGTGAGGGACACTGCCGCAGAGCAGCTGAGCTTGGAATGCGTCGCTGGCCCAGGACAGCTGCCTGGGCCTCAGAATCCCTTCCCCAGAGCCCCTCAGTGGGGGAGCGTCCTGCACCCCGGTCCTGCTTTCTCCTCCTTCATCGTTATTTATTCATAACTGCTGGCGTTCTGACCAGACATGCGGCAACCTGACACATCTCACGCCACCAGCTTGGAGGGCTGCGGGCAGAATGTGCGGCAAATGTCACCGCCTGGCCCCGGTGCAGGGTCGTTTCTCCATGCCAGGGTCTGTAGGGATCCGCTGAGACCTCCAGGGCATGTATGGAAGTGTTCTGTCCATACTGAGGGTCGCCCCAATGGGGCTGCCACATTGGTACATTTCTAGGGGAAGGGTCTGCATGCAGAGGTATGCGTGTGACCATGCATGCTATGCAGCTGTGTGTGTGTGTGGAGGGGATATCAGGGCATCCATGTATGTGTGTGTGTCCAGATATACATGCAGCTGTGTGTGTATAGGGGGGTTGAGTGTGTGTGTGTGCAGATACACATGCAGCTGTGTGTGTGGTCTGCTGTTGCCACATGTGCACTCCAAGTGTGGATTTTTAGAGCAGAAACCCTGGAACTTAACTTGACAGAGGTCTTGCCTGTGAGCTCATTTTTCTAGAGAGGGTGATGGAGTGGCCACCCCAGAATTTAGAGGATCCAGGAGATAGACAGCTTGCCCAAGGCAGACACTGGCCAGATGGGCAGGTCCCCAGGGCATGCAGGGACAGGTAGCAGACCCACACCCCCAAACCCCAGAGGCACAGCCTGTGAGATTCACCACTGTCATCTCAGACCCTCCAGACTGGAGCCCAGGTGCACAGGATCCAGAGGAAATTGCTTCTTTCTCAACTGTCCTCCCTAAAGAGCAGTCCACCCCTCGCCCAGCCACCTCTTCATTCTCTATGCAGCCCCACAGCCAGCATTTGGGCATCTGCACCATGCTGGCCACCTGGATATAACAGATGTGGCTGCGCCTCTGCCCTCTGGGAGCTGCCCATGTGCCCAGGGCAGGGCCAGCCCAGTCCACATGCAATGACAAGGCCGTGTGTGAGGGGACAGGAAAGAGGGGCTCACAGCCATCTCTGGCGGGCACTGCCATCCTGTGAGCTTTCTGGACACATGTAGGAGGAAATGCGGCTGCAAGGGGCTACAGAACACCGCCCAGAGTCTCAGGGGCAGGGGTGTGTGCCAGCTCAGGCGCCCCAGGCCTCTGGCCCTTTGAAAAGAACAGGAGATGGGAGCTTCCCCAAACAACCTGGAGCCGGGCTCGCCCTGCTGCCCCGTCTGGACAGGAAGACACTGAGGCAGAGAGCAGCGACGCGGCCCACAGGCTGCCAGGCGGCAGTGGCAGAGCTAGGTTTAGGTGGATCTCAGGCCTCTGTACCTTCTGGCCAGGACTGGTTCCTTGGCATGAGCTGGCACAAAGTGTTTGATCCCCAGGGAGCCATAAAGGTCCTTGGACCTGCTAGAAATCAGGCAGCGGGTCCCAAGGGCATCGGCTCTGGTGGACACCTGCTTTCCTCCCCGCCAGCGTTTGTGGCTGGTGGAGGTTTTCAGGCAGTCTCATTCTGGAGCTTGCAACATGAGCAGAGGATGCGCCGCCTTCTCGTATTTCTCTAACTTCTGCCCTCAGCACCCTCCCCATCTGCACCCCCACCCTTGCCCGCTCCCACCAGGCATCTGTGCCAGCCCCAGAGGCTCAAAGCTGATGCTGCTGCCTGCATCCTGGCACCGCCCCTGGGCTTGCCTAGCCAGGGAGCTACAGGTGGGGGCTTTGGAGGGGAGCCAGAGAGCAGAGCCAGAGGCTCCAGTGACTGACCCCCACTTCCTCCTTCCCAGCCAGCCCTCCTTCCACTCAGCCAGGTCCCCAAGGGAGGAGTGACAGGGTGGGAAGACCTGTGCAAATCTAGGGTGGGCACTCCCTGAGGACGATTGTGAATTCACCTGGACCCCACCTTACCACAGCTGGACATGGTTGGGTTGGGAGACCCAAGTCACCCTTCAGGGAAGGGAAGTCCTGGGTGTTCAGTCAGGGGCTGGCCCTTGAGGCCACCAGCCCAGGCCCAAGGGGGACAGGGCTTTCCAGAGGGAAGAGTGGAAGCATGAGAACTAGCAGAGCTGGGGCGTCGGACTCCACACAGCCGCCCACCCTGCAGCCCCCAACATGACCCGGCCTCTGGGCCTCTCAGAAGAAACTCTGAGAACCACAGAAAGAAGTCTCTCTCGTCTCTTCAAAGAGCAGGCAACAGCCCACGTGGGCTCTGGCCCTCCGGCCCATGGCGGAGCGGCCTCCCCACGTGGCCCTAGGGCTGGGTCCCTGGGTGTGTGCAGCCCATGGGTGGCACTGGCTGCGGTGGGGCAGGTGGGCTGGGAGGCTCCTGTCCACACAGCTCGGCCGGCATGGGCCTTTCAGCAGCACTAAGCAGAAATCCCCACTGCAGGGCGGTGAGTCCCCAGAGGCCCCAGCCCCCGGGAACATGGGTTAGTGGAGAAGGCACCTGAGTACCTCATGGATGGGGCGTCCTGGAAACTGCTGAGGCAGGACTAGCATTAGACGCAGACTCTCCCGCAGGCGGCGGCCCCACCTGCCCGCACTCCACCCTCTCACCCCCACTGCACCCAGTGCACCTTCAACTTCTGCGCCTCGCCTCTGACTGGCCCTTGCTCCAGGCCTGGAGAGCCGCCCCCTCCCTCTGCCTCTGCAGGAGCTGCTCCTCCTCCCTCCCTGCTGCTCCACACTCGGGGGCTGGGGTCTCCAGGCGGTGTCACCTCTCCGTCGCTTCCAAATCTCATCTCCCACCCTCAGAAGCCAAGAGGGACCTTCCGAGAATTGTTCTAACCTTCAGTCAAGTGTCCTCCCCATCCCCATCCCTGTCCCGATTCCAGTGTCTGAAATCTGCCAGGCTGGAAGGGTTTGTGCCCCCCCCCCAACCTTCCCCTGGGTCCCCTCCTTGGCAAGCGCCGGAGTTAGGACACTGTAGCTCAACCCTGAGCAGAGGGCGGGGCAGCAGAAGTGTCCGGGATGGGGCAGTGCCAGGCAGGACCCCATCGATGGGCGAGCAGAGAGCAGGCACGGAGCTGAGCAACCTGGGGAAATAAGCCGAGAGCAGCAGAGACACAGGGACGGGAGACAGGACCCAGAGTGAGCAGGAGCGAGCTGGAGGCAGAGGGGAGAACCGCACTTGCTAAGACAGCTGCAAGTGACAGCTAAACTGAGCGTCCGCGTGGGGGGACCGAGCCCCCACCCCACCAACCTGCCTCCGGCCGCTGCTCCCCTGATTGGGTCTCGTCCCCGCCTCCCCAGGAGCCTGCTGTGGAGCCGCGGTTCCAAAATGATGATGTATTTTTGGGTATGTACCAACCGTGGACTGCGTCTTGCTTTTTCACTCTGGGCAGATCTGGGGCTGAGACGTTGGGAGACTCAGCGTGCCCACCCACCCCCACCCCCCATGCCTCCCCAGGCCATGCCAGCCTTTCCCCAGGACCCAGCAGGCAGGGGTGTGGTTGGAGGTGTCCCCAGGCAGGGAGTGCTTGCTGGCTGTCGGCCACTCTTCTGGGTGGGCCTCGGATATAGAAGGTGGGGCTGGGACAGGGGGCTGGGCCCAGGCTCCAGAAATGCCTGCAGGGGATACGCTAGCCCAGCCTCTCTGGCGCTTCCTCGGCCTGATCTTAAAGGAAAACCTTGGCAAATTCCCCCAGCCCAAACTTCAGATGGCTCCCAGGAACCCAGCACACCGGCCCCAGCCCTACGAGCTCACCTCCTCCTCATCCTGAGCCTTTACTCGCCCTCTTCCCATTCAAAATCAGGTGTGGGAAACCGGACCCTGGGAAGGAGGAAAGGATCACCGCTTCGAGGTGGAGCTGACCTGCAGGGGCTCCGAGCCCCAGCCCCGACAGGAGCAGTTTGCAGAGGCCCTGGGGAGAGGAGGCGCCCCCACCCTGCGGCCTCCCCCGCCTTCCTCTTTGAGCCCCTGTGCCTTTTGGCAAAGGAAATGAAAGATCAGAGTAGGGGTGTGGGCCAGACAGACCTGGGAAGGGGCCTCACTGTGAGAGGAGGACTGGGCCATCCTAGTTCAACTGGGCAGAACCGGGAGAAGGAAAGGTTTAGGGTGTGTGTGTGTGTGTGTGTGTGTACATGCTCACACTTTGGAGAAGGCTGTGTATCCGGGATCATCAGCCTCTAGGCTTGCACAGAGGTGGTTTGGAAATCACTGTGAAGTTTCTGTGCTTTCCATATTGGGTGAATGTCTCCCCTGGCCCAGCCAGCAGCCTCAGCCCTGGACACTTCCCAGGCAGGGGCCACCCACATCTGGGTACCTCTTCTTCCCAGGCTGCCCTCCCGGGTCCAGACATGACCTGCTCTGCAGCTGGGATTCCAGGGCCACAGTCCAGCCCCGTCACCAGGAGGAGGACTCAAGGCCCAGGAGCCCCAATGGGAGGGCCTGGGCCTGCACAGCTGCCTGTGGGGCCTACACCAAGCAGCTGGACCATGGGCCTACCAGGGGATCTGCAGAGCAGGCTAAGACTTACAGAAGCCACAGCAGCCTCTAAGAAGGGCCGATGGCCCCTGGGAGTCCGAATGGCCCTGGTCAGGCTCACCACCGGTCACCCCACAGGCTGAGCTCTGCTGACTCCACTCCCATTCAGGGCAAAATTGGGGCAAGGATGTGCCAGGTGCCCCAGCCTCCAACTCTGACGAAGGCCTTTGTTCTACAAAGAATGCCCTGGCATGTCCCACCAGTCCCCCTCCTCATTCTTCAAGGCCAGCCTCGGGCCACTTCCCCAGAAACATTCCCTGAACCCACAGGCAGAATGGACTCCCATTACCGGGCCTCCCCCATCTCGGCTCACTGCCCTGACCTGGCATACGTGAGCCGGCCCAGGAGCTCTTTCAGAGCTGGGAGGGGGCTTCCTTCTCTGGTGGGGTTCTGGTTGCCTGGCTCCTCTGGAGGTCTGGCTCCCAGAATTCCCCCTCTCCCCAGCAGAGGCTCTGCCTGTCCTCAGCCATGCTCAGCCAAGCCCTGGGGCCTGGCCAGGCTCCTCTGCTGTACCTTGCAGGCTATTTTGGGACGGGATGGAACCTGATCAGGAACCTCATCTTCCCGGGAGCCAGCTCCCCAGCTCCACGTCCAGGCTGGGATTTGGAGCGGGACAGAGAACCAGGCCCCCACAGGAGGACCCTCCTACTCACCTGCTCTCCCGCCCTGAGCCATGTCACCACCCGTATCGGAGATGACACCCAAACGCTACCACCCACCAAGTCCACATCCCAGCAGGATACCTCGCAGCCTCGCCGGCTCCATTCCTTTCGTCCACCTGATGTCCACACACTCCTCAAACTCACACTCAAAACTGAGCCTTGAAAACTGCTGCTTCCTTCAGATTGTCTCCTCCATCCATGCCCTGCGCATCACCAGTGGGTGCCACCATCTGCCCGACCGCAGCTCCCAGCATGGGTCCTGCCCCCCTCTACCCCCGCCCCAAATTCCCACTCAGCTTCTAGGCCCAGCCCCAGCCAAATCTAAACACAGAGCACCAACTTCTGCCCACCCTGCCCTCTCAGCTCCACCTCACCCCGCACCTCCTTCCAGCTGCTCCCTAAGCCCCACGGCCCCAGCCAGGCTGAGCTGCTCCAAGGTTAATCCCAACATCTGCCATGTTCTCCCTCAGGCTTGTTCCACCTTAAAAAACACCCTCCCTCCCACCCCACCCCGCTTAACTGGCTCCTGCTTAACTTCAGAGTGAGCTTTCAGGCAGGGGGACACCAGGGGCTGCTGCAGGCATGGAGTCAAAGGCAGCTTAGCTGTCACCACCTCCAGGAAGCCCTCCTGGAGCATCCCACAGCCAATGTCATTTCCTCCTCTGCACCCCCGCCCTCATCTTTGGGTGCTCCTGTTACCCATTCGCCCTCCGCCTCCCCTCTGCCTGTAGCTCCCTCGAGCTCCCTGGCTGGGTCTTACTCCGTTCTTGTTCCACGTACCTGCCCTGTGTCTGATGTTTGGCTGAGGCTCTGGGAACCCCGAACACTGAAATGAATGAGTGACTGAATAAGGAAATGAGTCCTCCCAGTGCAGGACGGGGCCTGGCCAGGGGTGTCCCCTGAAGCAGCAGCTCTGTAGGGCTCCCCACTCATGTGCAGCCTCCTCTCCCCTCCCCAAATGAGCACGTCGTCACCTCCCATGGGCATAGCTTTTCAAGGGCAGCACCGGAGATATTGCCACTCCCATTTCCAAACTGGCAAAGTTGCGGCCAATGATTTATGTGCTTATTGTGAAGGGGGCGGTGGCCGGCAGAGCCAAGGGGCCTGGCCTTGGCAACGCGGGGGTTGGGTGCAGGGAGGAACCTGCCCCAAGCCCTTTCAGCTTGGCGATGTGGGGAGGCAGGCGGGGGTGTGGAGGTCACTGCAGTTCTGTGAGAGAGGTCCAGAGTGGGGGGCGCCTGCCTGCTTTGGGGGCATCTCTGCCTTTGGACGGTTCACCTGGGGACACCCACTGGAGGAGGGTTACCACCACGACAGGGAGACAGGGCTCTGGGGGGTAAAAAGGCTGTTGGGGTCTGGGCAGGGGGCCCAGTACCAGAGGCAGGGGACTCGTGTTCCTCAGGCCTTCCCTGGGATCTGGCTCTGCCACTTGGCAGCTGTGTGACCCTGGACAGGTCACCAGGTCTCTCTGAGCCTCAGGTGGCTCCTCTGTCAAGTGAGATCGCAATGCCAGTGTGCAGGCTGAGTGAGAATTACTGTTTGCGTGTTCCGTGCCCGGTCGAGCAGGACAGGGATATTTGCTGGCAGGATGGGGGGACCCCAGGGTGGGTGGGCACGAGACTTTGTCACCCACCTGGGCTCTGCTCACTGCCACAGAGAAGCCCACACCAGCTATGGGGCCTGTGCTCTGGATCTGGGAGGCCGCGGTGCCTTCTTCCCTGCAGGAGACTCCCAGCCCCTCACCTCATGCTGGTCCTACCTCTAAGCTGCTCCTGGAACACCCCGCCCCTCCTTCCTACCTGCCCCCAGTCCATCTCCGCTCCAGGCCCTCCAAGTGGCCCCAGCCCGGGAGACCCCTCCCCGCCTGCTCCATGGTCTCTGCCTTCCTCCGTCAAGCGGGCACCACTTCCTCACATGGACCACGTGTCCTAGGAACACTGCTCACAGTGGAGACCATGGTGGTTCTCAGAACCTCCTCACAGATGGCACCTCAGCTCACCTCACCAACACCAGGGAGGCAAACAGGCTGGGCTGCTCTCCCCACAAGGAGCCACTGAGGTGGCAGGGACGTATTCAGGTCACCTACTCAACTGTGAGGTCCAGAACCAGAACCCAGCTTCCAAAGCCAGGCAGTTGCATCTTGACCCTCGCTGGGCCAAAGACCCTTGGGGACTGGACCCCTGGGTGACCCCAAGACCATCAGCCCCAGCCCTGCCCCCACTGCTTGAGAGGCTATCAGGTTAAGCCTGACACTGGCTCTGACCTCCACTCAGGGAGCCCTCAGGATGACGTCCAAATGGCTGCACTAGCGTCCACAGCCGCTAGTGGCTTCCCGCTGCCTTAGGGACAAAAGCAAAGGATACGCTGAGCCACGCTGTGTGCCCAGCACACACCAAGGTGCTCGGTGCTTCGCTTCAGGGCAGGCTGAGAGAGGGCTGTGCCCAGCATGGCATAGCTGCGCACAGCAAAGCCAGGCCTGGGGACACGCTCCTGCTGGGCCTCTGCCCCTGACATCCTCCCCCTGACCCCACCCCAGGCCTTGTCCTACGTCCAGCCCCGCACAGCCTTTGGGGATCAGTTTGTTCTCCCATGTGCTGTTCCCTCGCCCTGCCCTTCCGTCTTCTGTGAGTCCCCGCACACCAGGGCACCTGCCTTCCCCAGGGCACCGGCAGACGGTGAGCTCCATGTGGGCAGGAAATGAGGCTGAGCGGTCGGTCGTTCCAGCAGTACCCTGGAAAGGGGAGAGCTTGGCAAGGACTCAAGGAGCAGATGGAGAAGGAAGGGAGGTTGGCGGGAGGCAGGGAGCGTGTTGACAGTGGTACATTCTCAGCATGGCAGAGCAGGGACCAAGCTTCTGAGCATGGACAGGGCGCTTTCCAGAGGTGTCTCCTACCGGGGAACATCCATGGGTCTGGAACCAGTGTAACTCTTCGGTTGACAGGGGCTGCAGCCCAGAGCAGAGGACCTCTCTGCCCCCTACAGCCTCAGTGCTGCTGGGCTCAGCTCCGAGCTGCAGGAGGGTGACACATGTAGTCCAAGGCCTGGGAGCTTCCGCTGGGGTCCCTGCAGCGGGTAGCACTTCCCTCCCTCTTCCCCCAGAGCCAACCCGATGGGACAAACAGATGGTGCTGGAAGATGGCTTGGGGTGTGTGAACATCTCCCTGCCCAGGAAGGGGAAGGGGAAGGGCAGGGAGCCGGGGGTGGGCTAGTGTCACTCCCCGAAGCCCTGCAGCCACCAGGTCTTGTGCAGGCAGGAGAGACGGGCGTGGGGGCAGCACCAGTGGGTGGCTTCATAATTGACCGGCACCAGGTGAAGATGCCAAATCAGAGCGTCTCCAAATTAGCAGTAATTGCCAGAGAAATAAAGAACAAACAGGGCGAGCTGAGTGAGGCTTTCTATAAATGTTATGTTTTTTAAAGTTTGCCCTGGAGTAATAGAAGCTGCTTAAACGCTAATATCCTGTCTGTGCATTTAAAAAGCCTTATAATGAGGATTGAGTGTCTGTTTCCTAGGGCCACCTAGTACTGGAGCCGCTGGGCCTCCGGGCCCCCTCTCCTGGGAATCCCACACAGCCGCCCTCCCACCAGTCTGGAGAACACCCCTTACCTGGTCCAGACCCAGCCTCAGCCCCGCCTGGGAGCCTGGGCTTCTCCTGCCTCTCCCTGGACAGCCAGAGGCCAACCCTTCCTGCTTCCTCTGAGACCCCAGACGTCCCTCTCGTTTGCCCTGCCCTATGGAGCCCTCCTTCCCATCCCTTCCCCTCCGCCCTGGGTGCCAGGGTCGGTGGACAGCAATGTCCTCCCGGTCACACTGATCCAACATGCTTCGCATCGCTTTCCTCTAGAAGAGAGCCTCACATCTGCTGGTCGCTGGACCTGCGGGCAGGAGAGCTTGTCTAATTAATGAGGAGACAGGGCTTTCCTCCAGAAGGCCCCTCCACGACCATGTCTGATTTTTATTAAAAATCATTAAGCAGAGGTTTTTCCATGCCGGTAACCAACACAGCCACTTTCCTGTCACGAGACAGCCCCGTGCATCGCTGGACAGGCAGACTTTATCAGGGGCCTGGAACCCAAGATGGTGAAGCTCTGGTGAGGGCCACTTCCCAAAGAGAGCTCCATCATGGGTTACCGAAGAAGTTCACTTGATTCCGTTTATTTCAGCCCCTCCGGCCTGAGCAGAGCAGTGCCGTGCAAGGGTCGGCTGTGGCTTACTGGGCCACCCAACATCCGCCAGCACCACCTTCAGAAACAGAAGCAAATCTGATCTGCTGAGTGTTTCGGGGCTGTTGCCACAGGTCACAGACAGCGCGCAAGGTCTTGGCTTCCTCCGCATCCGAAATTCCCAAAACCCAGCAGTGCCCAGTACAGAGTGGTGGGGGAGACCCTCTGGGCTTGTGCATGGGGTGTGGCCGGCTGGAAAGTCAGGTTTCCTGTGACATTCACAGCCCTTCATCTTTGGGGTACAAATGTTTGCAAAGTTATATCTGGTGGGGGTCAAAGACAAGCGGAGAGATTTGAGCCATCAGCCGGTCAGTGTTTATTGGCGGTGCCGAGAGGATACACCCTATTAGGTGCAAAGTGGCCCCAGCAGTCACAGTCCCCAGGAAGGCTCAGGACATCCAGGATGGAAGGACTTGGGAAATCTCACCAAGCAACAAGTGTGTGGATAAAGGGGAGGGACAGGAGAGTGGGGCTGCCCCTGGAGGAGGAACATCTGGACAGCAGGGCGGAGGCCGGGAAGGGGAGGACCAGCCCTTGACTTTGGCCCTCATCTCACCCTGTCCCATCTGGTTGTTGCTGGACTCAGGTCCTGGTAGCCATTGTGGGTACATATTTTGGGGGCTTGACACTACTCAGCAAGGCCTGGACTGCTGGTGAAGACACAGCTTCCCTTGCAGAAGAGTCCACAGGCAGGAGGATGCAGGTGCTCCCCCGAGTCCTTCCTCTTCCTGGGTGAGTTGAGGGCAGGGAGGTGGGTGAGCCACCTGCTCCCACACCACCACCCTAAACCCTTGACCCTCTCACAAGAGAAACAGGGGAACTTTATCCTTTTTCTCATTGTCACTAAAATATTCACGTCCAGGCTGGGTGTAGTGGCTTACATCTGTAATCCCAGCACTTTAGGAGGCCGAGGTGGACGGATCATTTGAGGTCAGGAGTTCAAGACCAACCTGGCCAATATGATGAAACCCCATCTCCTCTAAAAATACAAAAAATCAGCCAGGCATGGTGACATGTGCCTGAATAATCCCAGCTACTCAGGAGGCTGAGGCTGGAGAATCGATTGAACCTGGGAGACAGAGATTGCACTGAGCCGAGATCACGCCACTGCATTCTAGCCTGGGCAACAGAGCCAGACTCCAACTCAAAAACTGTAGCTGAGGGAACATCTGTTTCCAGACCCCAGGAAGTTGGCTGGGTCCCCTAAGGGAGGGAAGGAGCCTGGCTCCTATTTAGAGGCTGACACTTTCTCCTCTTCCCCTGCCCCTTGCCACAGCCTTTTTTCTCCTTCTAGGACACAAGGGGAAACAGTGGGTAGTTTGGGGTCTGTTCGGGATATTTGTGATTGAAAAAGAGCAGGGAGAATAAGGGCTGCAGGGCTGGGGAGGACCAGGCTTTGGGATTTGCTTGTGAAAGAGGTAAATTGCTCTGAAATCTACTCTTTATGAAGAACACGGAAGGAAGTTGGGGGGGGTGGTTGCAGAGCAGGGCTCAAGGTGTGGGATTTGACCCCCTAAAAGCAGGGCGGTCCCTGCAGGGTTCCTACAGGAGGGAGAAGTTGGGAACACGCAGCACCAGGAGCCCGGCTGCAGGAGAGAAGGGAAGAGCGTCAGAGAGGCTGGGGCAGGTGCAGCCCCTTCCTCCGGGATAAATGGGGAGTGGAGGAGGCCAGAGGAGTAACCCAGGAGCCCGAGCAGAGCAGCCCTGCCCCAGCCCCAGCCTGGAAGAAGCCAGGGCAGGGGGTAACTGAGGGTGTCTAAAGTTTGAAGGTTTTCCTGGAGAAGAGTCCAGAGACGCCAGCCCTTCTCCCTGGGGCCATTTTTCTGCCATCTTATCCCTGGTATGGTGGAAGATTCCCAGGCGGGGCCCTGCCTTTGAGTGTTGGTCAATTTCCCCAATGTGGCAGGTCTCCAGGAGGGAGGGTGCTGGCTGGTTGTCTTCCGAGGCCCCAGGAGACCAGAGCTTTCAGGAGCTTGGCCTGGCCACACCCTCCTGGGCCCGCTGGAAGAGTTCCTGGTGGGCAGGGGCCTCATATGTCTTGTTCCTCCCCCCCGACCCATATTCCTGTCCCCAGCAGTCAGCCTGGCACAACCCGGGTGCCCAGGAGAGGTGCTAAGGGCATAACTGCAAGTCTGGAGTTTAAGAAGGGACCAGGGCACAAAGCATTGTGGTTGCTTTGAGGAGAGTTGCCTGTGGTTCTGGGAATGGGATCTAGAAACGCCCCAACCAACAGGGGGAAGTCATATTAGGATTGGGGAAGTCAGGGCTGGAGATGGACCAGGGCACAGCCCTGCCGGAGCCTGGGGCTCTGACCTTGGGGTGTCTGCAGCCGCCCCCCTGTCTGTCCAGCCCCCCAGGGTCTGAGCATGGAAAAGAGGCATCCGCCGGGGGGGTAGCAAGGCTCCTCCCAGCTGCTGGCAGCCACAGCACGGCCCCCACCCCTGTTACCGCGCCAGCATCCACCTGGAGCCGGTCCCAGCAACTCTACTGAAACCTGGGTTCAGCATACGGCGATCTCAAAACTTAATTATGGAAAGAAGTTGGGATTAAGGACCCTTCCATTTATCTTCCTGCCTGCTGTGGCTTGTCAACAGCTCGGATCTGGAACATCCTGCTCACGGTTCCGGAGGCTGAGCGGGCGGGAAGCGGCAGATGCTGGCATTGGCAGGGTCAGAGGCACAGGCTGCCCTGAGCCAAAATGAGCATCCTGATCCAGGCCTAGTCCCGCCCCTCCCCACGATGGAAGCCACAGCCGCCCACCAGACCGGCCTGCCTCATGCTGGGAAGCCTGTGTTCCCGCTGTCTGCTCTTCAGCCCTCGGCATGCGAGCCAGGGCTGAGACCACTGGACGCTGGTGAAGGTTGTGTAACCTCCAAAACTCAACACGCTCATGGCGTTTTGGAGCTCCTGCTGTGGGCTGCAGCCTCTGCCCACGCCAC
The DNA here is from genome assembly GCA_963574635.1 of Cheracebus regulus. NCBI lineage: Eukaryota > Metazoa > Chordata > Mammalia > Primates > Pitheciidae > Cheracebus > Cheracebus regulus. The sequence continues at coordinate 251,823 of CAUYQU010034391.1, read as the reverse complement.
ACACCCCCGCCAGGCACCGAACACCCCTCCCAGGTGGAAGGCAGTTGGGCATTCCTCCACGTTACCTACCCCAGCCCCATCTCTCGAAGGGCAACCTGCAGAATGTGACAAGAGCCACCCAACCCTTCGACTCCATAATCCCGCCCCTGGGACCATATCCCTCAGAAATAATTCAAAAGATGAAAAAAGTTTGATGTGCCAAGATATTTATAGCTGCAGAAGAATCCCCGCTGGCAACGTCTGACCTGTCTACCGTCAAGGGACAGTTAAGTGAAGTATGCGGCAGCCGCTGAATGGGACACTGTGCAGCCGTCAGACCTGATGGGTGGGAAGTCCCAGTACCAGGGAAGCCGTCTGAACATCATCAAGCGAAAAAGCAGGACCCCTGATTAGAGCTAGGTAAAAACTATTACTGCATGGAGACGAAGAGCAGATGGAGCCAGAGAGATATGAAGACGGTGGTGTTAGCATGAAGACGCCAGGGCTCCGACTCTGAAAAAATATTGAAGAAATAAAAACATTTCACAAAAGAACAGCCTCCCTCCTGGACCAGGCACCTGCCCATTGCCCTAAGTGAGTGGCCTCCCCGCACTCCTCACCCACATCCCTCCCCACAGGCAGGCACACTCTTCCTTTGGGCTTCAGAGGTTCTCCAGCCAGAGCAGAGGCCACACCTGTGCGTCTGCTGTTTTTGCAGGGCTTGCTAAGGCACCTCTGTGCACACACAGAAATGCGGCCCTTCCACAGCACATGTGAGCTGTGCACCCCACCTCTTGCTGTGTCTCTGTAGGCAACCTCTTCCTGTTTATTTTATTTATGTATTTATCTTTTTTTGAGACGGAGTCTCTCTCTGTCACCCAGGCTGGAGTGCAGTGGCGTAATCTCAGCTCACTGCAACCTCCGACTCCTGGGTTTCAGGGATTCTCCTGCCTCAGCCTCTCGAGTAGCTGGACTGCAGGCACACGCCACCATGCTCAGCTAATCTTTATATTTTTAGTAGAGATGGAGTTTCACCATATTGACCAGGCTGATCTCGAACTCCTGACCTCAGGTGATCCGCTCGCCTCGGCCTCCCAAAGTACTGGAATTACAGGCTTGAGCCACCGCGCCCAGCTCCTCCTGTTTATTTTTATGGGACGGGTACTATATGCAGACACCTGTGCTGGGCCCTGGGGATACCAAGGTGGCCCATCCCTCTGCAGAGGTGCTCACTGCCTAGAGGAGGAAAAAGGCAAGTCTCCGGTATGCGGGACGAGAGGCCACCCTTGTGGTAACGGCCACGTTTGGTTCTGTGGTGCTTTGGAAGTGGGAATTCCGTTTGGTTCAGTGGGTGTGTCCCGACCGCCTCTGTGCTGCCCGCCACACTCAGCCCTGGAGACACACGGGGCCGAAGCCTTGTCCCTGCCCCCTAGGAGGTCCCAGAGCCATGCATTAATAGTTACAGGCCAGGTGCAAACATGGTGACGGGGTGCAAACAAAGAGGGCACCCAGAAGGAGGCATAGGCCTGCTCCTGGGATGGGGCACACCACAGAAAGTCCTGTGCAGGACGGCTGGCCCAGCTGCATCACCAGCCACAACGCAGATGAGTGGCCTGGTGGGAGAGGGGAGGAAAGGGCACGTACACAGAGAGCAGCCGGGGCAGAGGTGGGAGTGAGGTCCCGTGGGCACCATAAGGCAGGAGCAGGGCCCTAGGAGCAAGCGGGGGACACTGTCAGAATAAATCTGCCTTCAGACGACATCTCCCCACCAAGAGTCTCCCCTCTTCCTCTGCCTCTGCCCGGGAAGGGCCTCCACCAGCCAAGTGGGCATCTTTCCCTCAGGGTTGCTGAATACCACCTGCCTGGCACCCACGCTTCCATGAGATCAACAGCTTACCATGTTTTCAAAGATACCACCCAGGGAAACTGCCAGAAGCTGGAAGTTCTCCAAAGAGAGAAGTCAGCCAGGGACTGGAGACCCCAGCAGAAGGGAAGTGAGTGCCTCTTTCCTGGACCCAACCTTCCCAACCAACCTCCAGCTCCACCTCTTCCCCAGACTGCTGGGAGGGCTGAGGGGAGCCCCTCTGGTTTCCAGGCAGTCGAGGCCTTTGGCTATTGGCTGGGATGGCCCCGCCGGGTGTGTGTGTGACAGAGCCAGCCTGGCTGGGCAGGAAGGACCGAGAGCCTTGGTTCTGTGCCCGAATCCTGTCTTAAGAGCCACAGCTCAGGGCTGACAGCTGGAGACCCGCACTGCCTGCAGCATCCTGGCTCTGCTGTATCTGCTTGGTTACGGTTCTACCAACAGAGAGGGAGTGTTTCTGCAGTGACTGTAAATAAGCCTTTCCCTCCAGCCGCAGGAAGAAGGGAATGAGGGGAGAACAAAGGGAGAGAGATGTCAAGAGCTGGCCAGAAAACGGCGACCATTCACCCAGCCCGGCCGAGGCCTGCGGAGGCTCCCACGGTCCTGGACCTGTAGCCCATATTGTTTTAAAAGAAAGCCAAGACATTGATGAATTGTATAGCTAAACAAATAACCATTCCTCCTTTCGAAGGCAAGACTGGCTGGCTGCGAAAGAGCTGAGGGTGAACAAGAAGAGAGAAGAGGAGAGAAAGGAGGCGTGAGCGCGCCGGAGGCAGAGGCGGGGGCGGAGGCGCCCTGGTGTGCACCCCAGTCTCCAAGAGGCCGACGGGAAAGTCCCTGAAGGCAAGCCCTCCCAGAGCAGCGCTGACACTTGCAGGCACCACCCTGGAAGCGGGAAGGGAGCTCCAGCCCGAGAGAGGAGGGCGTGTCCCTGGAGGTTGTCCCAAGCAATCCCAGATCCCTTTGCCCAGTGGGCTGACCCCACAGCCCATAGGCCAGGGACCCAGCCCTGGCCTGGCCGCAGGGAATAGCCCAGGACGCTTCTCGGTGGAGCTCGCAAGGGACCCTGGTGCCGCGCTGGGAAAAGTTCAGGCCTCACTAGGGGTGGAACAGCGCCCAGGCGCCTCTGAGCGCAGCTCGCTGACTCTGGCCTCAGGCCACTGAGCAGGTGGCTAATCGAGGGACACTGGGGGTCTCACTCAGGTCCAGCAGTGAGTTTGGGCACATGGAGAGGAAGTTTCAGCCCTGTACCTGTCCTCGTGTTGTGGAAAGGAAGCATTCCATTCCTGTTAAATACGTACCATTAACCCAATAAGCTCATTAGACCACGGGCAATCATCTTCACACTTTCCTGTTTTCTGAATTTTAAAACAACCCAACTGATTATAATATTAGGCAGAAGTACTTTTAATGCAGTAAGCATTTGGAAACTCGTCTACTGGGGAGACGAGCAAACAGAGAAAGCCTGTGTGGCTTTTTTCTTTGCGTGGGAAACTTCAGATTTCAAATCTTGTCTGTCTTCATCTAGAGTTTTCTCCCCAGAGCGGAGCTGGAGACAAGGGCTTGCATGCAGGAGGTTTATTTTGGGAAATGATCCGAAGGAAAGGGGGCTGGAAGGAGTGACATGGGAAGGAAGAAAGCCATTCCAGGTGCACTCTCAAGTGAATGCGATAGGGAGTGATTCCAAGGCTCAATCCAATTAGGACTTCTCTGAGGACCGGTGAAGACACTTTCTGAACCGCCCATGTAAGAGGGAAGGCGGCATCCACCAGTGGCCACGGCCCATAGAGCAGGGTGCACCATGGAGTGTTAACTGGCCGGCACGTTCAGGTTTGCTCCTGCCATGGACAACTGAGCAGTGTTGGCCTGGAGAGAGTCACTAAGGCAAGATGCCATCAGGCTATATCTGTGGACATCTGATGGCTGCAGCAAAGGCTGGAGTGAAAAGAAGGGCTTAGAAGAGGCAAGCTGGACACAGGAGGCATCTGTGACCACACGTTTTGCACTCCCATATTATGTCCGACTCATCACAGAGTCTTCAAGATGGCGGCCATCCTCCACCACCTTAGGAGTCAGTGCTGCATCTCCCATTGAGACTTGCCAGAGACTCCTGACGCAGCCTTCTCCACCACAGGGTACAGAGCCCTGTACTCCACCCTGCTGCAGAGCCCTTGTTTGCTCTGGGACCTACTCCAAACGGGTAGGCCTTGGAAGTGTTAGACCACAGCAGTATTCCCGAGGGGAACGTTCGCTGCCTTCAGCATCCAAAGAGGCCACCGAGTTCTGGGCCACTTTCTTGGTGGAAGGCGTGCAGTGATTTGCTTTTACACGATCTTCAAGGGGATGTTCCAGAAAGCCCCAGCCTCTAAATATTTCATTGACGTGATAAGCCATACTCCTTCTTGCTAGGCTTACCTCGCACCCTCTGACATGCAGGTCTTCCTCGGGCACGCGGTGGACTCACTCCTTCCCGCCTCTCTAGTCTGATGAGCCTGATTTCCTCCGGGTATTGGATGACCATATCCTCTGGAATGTCAAAACAGCCAAGGTCCCTGCAGACTATTTGTGGAAAAGAGCGAGAAAATGATGGTAGCTTCGTAGCAAGATAGCAGATGTGTATTGCTGTCCTTCCTATGTAAAAGCAAACTACTTTAAGGGAAAAAAAAAAAGGAAACCACTTTTGACCCTTTATGGACAGGGACTGGAAAATATATTTTCATATCAATCACCGTATACCAAGTGATAGAGGCTCTCTCTGTTGAGCTATTCCAGTAAATACCACACTGCTGTGAATAACTGGAGGCTACTACTTGGTGAAGTTTTCAGTAATCCGCCATCACCCACAATGATTCATCCGGTTTTTGTAAGGTCCTTAGAGGTGACTGGAACAGGGATATGATGGGGACCCCCATTCTTGCTTCCTTTAAGTATTTGATGGTGGATATCATTTTTGCAAGTTCCCTGGCACGTGCTGTTTCTTCTGATTTGCTGTCTTAGCTGGGGGTTACGGAGGTTCCATAGGCTCCCATTTGGCCCTCCCAGGTCAGGGAACTCATATTCAGGTTATGCTAGATGCTAAGTGTATCCGTCTAAATGCATACTCGGAGACCAGAGAACGAACCACAGGATGGGTCCATGAACCTGATAGACCTCCTGTAAGAGGGATGTGGTTCAGGCTGTCACAGATTCCTGAGTTTCCGTGAACCCCCACTCTACCTGGGGGAAATGATGGTGTTTTCGTTTCACTGGTATCAGTGTCTACTCTAACCGTGTATCCTGCTGCCTGCAAAGCTTCTGATAGTCCCCTTCCCCAGGGCACAGGTTCTCCGGCAAGTATCCACAGGTCTGCCTGGGGAAGGATGGAGAGGCTGTCATTATAAATATCGCAGTGAATTGCTAAGCCCTACCTGGTCTCCCTTCCACCAGTGAGCTCTGACCAGAGAACTGCCTGGGACCTGGAGCTGGATATGCTGCTGCAGTTTCCCGCTGTGATGACTGAGGCATCCTCTGCTCTCCAGCTCTTGTTTTTTCTGGCTATACAAGTCAAGCAACACGCTAGTTGGCCACCCATCCATTCCATCCACAGGAACACCATGGCTTATTAGCCGCGGACTTCCATAGTTCAAAGAGCCCTGGTCCTCTCCAAAGCCTTGCTGACCCCGGTGGTATTTACTACCACCTTGCCTCTGATGGTTACATACAACGATCTGGCCCTTGCTCTTCTGGAATCTTCTCATCCTCATTGATACTAAGGAGCCCGGTTAGCAGCAGCATCTCCTCATGCCACTAAATGAAGGCGTTCACCACTAAGTTTTCTAAATGGGTCAGCGGTCCCCCGCCCAGCAATGCATTTCTTATTGCCTTAGTGGAGGGACTGGCCCCTGTACCCTCCTGGGACACAGGGTCATCTAGTCAGTTCTCTGGTGGTCACTCCATCTGGGGCCTTCTGACCCCTTCTTTAATACTCCGCCCTCACTGACTGAACACTGTTGGCGCGTCTGTGCTTCAGGGAGCTGTTCACTGGACTGGCACCTGTGTCCTTTCCAGGATATTAAGCCCTGAGTCATGAGAAGTCACTTTCTTGTCTGTAATTTCGCCTCTGTTCAGATGAACCTTCTTTCCCCATCCCGCCTCCCTCAAGCGCTGCTCCCTCTGCCCCCCGGTGCCCACTGGTATGTGTCCGCTGGGTCTTGGAACACTGGGTGTGTGTCTGGTTTCCTCCTTGGCTGGGGCAGTTGCCCCCTTAGCCTGTGCTGAACCCCAACTCTAACTACTGCTGTCATGGCCACGGGGGAGGTAGGGGCAGTGCTCAGTGGGAACGAGTGTTATCTCGTGAGAAGCTCTCTCAGCTGTCTTTGCTGGTTCTCCAGGTGAGAAAAGTCTGCTTTCTTTTAGCAAGGATGGATGGAAGGGGCTACTTCCACCAGCCCAGAGGGTTCAGGGAATTTAGGGGCAAAGTTCTCAGGCTCATCCATACAAATGTGCTCATCCCAGAGTCTCACTCTTTCCTACAGGGCTCGGACTTGGTTAGGGGAGAAGTGCCATGTGTGAGTTCGGGCTCCTTGGTGACTCTAATGCCCTTACAATTACTTCCTGGACTTTAGGAGCTGAAGGTCTAGTTACATATTTCCATGAAGGCCAGGGGCCCTGAGCTGACTGTCAGCTGGCTTCAGACAGTCGTTTCCCTTTTTGAAAGCTTCTAAGTCCATTAACAAAAGCCAACCACCCCCAAAGTCCTTACACGCCCCCTCGCCCTCAAGCCACTGCCACAGGAACATCCTGGCCAGGTCTTCACACGCACCTGCCCCTCTTCCCCCTCCTCCACCTGCGAAGGTTGTGTGATCACGGTGCTCCCACAGGCCAGGGGTTGTCACAGCCCCATTTGTCACCAGCAGCGTGGTCCTTAGCAATGTCTGGCCTCACTCCAGAATCCCATCCAGAGGGGCCACTTTCTAGGCGTCTTAGGAACGAACTGCCTTGGCTTGGGAGCCCCCAAAATCCAGGCCCCAAAAGAAGTGTTTACATGCAGGTAGCATATTTTGGGAAGCGCATGGGAGGGAGGGGCACTAGGGAGAGTAAAACGGGGAAAGAAGGAGTCATCCAGCCGGGTGCGGTGGCTCACGCCTGTCATCCCAGCACTTTGGGAGGCCAAGGCAGGTGAATTACCTGAGGTCAGGAGTTCGAGACCAGCCTGGACAACATGGAGAAACCCTGTCTCTACTAAAAATACAAAAAAATTAGCTGGGTGTGATGTGTGCATATATTCCCAGCTACTCAGGAGGCTGAGGCAGGAGAATTGCTTGAACCCAGGAGGCAGAGGTTACAGTGAGCCAAGATCATGCCATTGCAGTCCAGACTGGGCAACAAGAGCAAAACTCCATCTCAAAAAAAAGAAGAAGGAGGAGGAGGAGGAATTCAACAATGTGTTACTGAGCTGAGACCACTGTGGCTGCTAGGGGCATAGTACCCTCGAGGCTCTATGGATGGCTTATTCACCAGGTCCCCACCCCCTCCGGTCAAGGACTGCCCCACACAGAGGTATTAATGTCTTTGTACCTCCAGGCGTGGCAGTACATCTGTGTGGCTGAGTGTGCTCTGAGGGGGTCCCACATGGCAGTAACGGGAGAGCCCAGGGCAGGCAGCGCCGTGCAGAGTGTTAGGGTGAGGGACTGTGGGATCCCTGCTGTGTGCTCTGACAGCCACAGCCAAGGCTGGCGTAAAGGGGTGGGAGGAGGTGGGACTGGGGAGGTGTCTATGTGTGGGCTCAAGCCAGGCAATCTGGGGCAAGTCCCCTGCCTGGACCTCACTCTTCCCCTGTGTGACACTGACATAGTCATGACCGTCCCATGGGGTTGTTGTGAGAATTTGTGAGCTGGTGTTGGTGAAGTTTTCGTAAGCTGTATCGTTCTGCGCTTGTATAAGGGATGGCTTCCAGCACCCCCGCAGTGGCTGACTCTACCAGGATACAGAGAATTGAGTGGCCTGCCTCAAGGTTCTGGCTTCACAGGTTCTCTAGCCAGAGCAGAAGCCATGCCTGTGTGTCTATTGTTTCTGCAGGGCTCACTAAGGCACCTCTGTGCACACACAGAAACACTGTAGGGGGGGCTTTCAGGGGCTGGGGAAACAGAGTCACCCGTTATTATACATGGGCGTGGTACCTGGCCCAGCCCCAGAGTTGCCTGGGGCTGCCTCTCCTGTCAGTCCCACTCTGCTCCCAGGCTCCTCCCCTTTTGCTGGGGATAAGAGGTCCCTGTAGAAGATGATACCGTGGGACGGAACAGTCCAGCTCAGATGCAGGGATCACCCGCACCCTGGGGTGTCTTCCTCCAGAGCCCTCCTTTCCTGGGCCCTCCTCACTCTATCCCCTATGCCGGTGAAGCCTGTCAGTGCACCCAGGGGACGGAGGGCATTCTCCCAGTAATGACTGCTGAGATTCCAGAGACGTGTCAGCACCCCGAGACTGTGACAGCTCTGAGTGAAGCCGGCAGGAGGAGGAGGATGAGACGGGAGCCGTAGAGAGAAGGTGGTGTCAGCATGAAGCCGAGCATTTGGGGTCTCCTGCAGGGGAGGAGACGAAGAGAGAGGAGGCCTGAAAGTGGAAGGCAACTTTTCACAAAATTTGCCCAAGTCGGCCCCAGGCTCTTCGTCAATCTCCTGCAGCCTCCAATGGAGTAAGTGTGGAGGAGAGAGAGCACGTGGGACGCAGTGATGACAGAGAAGGCAGTGGGTGCTGTGGGAGAGCTTGGCCCTGGGCAGGCACGGGGGCCCCCGTGCTGTGGGCAACCTCCACCGCCTCTGAGGGGAGGGAGGGTTATGATTGTGGAAGATGAGATACACCTGTCAGAAGCACTTCCCGTATTCCGGGAAACACAAAGAGAGAGAGGAGAAATGGTGAACAATCCCCTCTTGAGAGGATGGACAGAAATCATGAATGCCCCAGAGTTAGGAGAAAAATGCTGGAAGAACAAGAAGGTTCAGGACCAGGAAGCGCAGCCCAGGCAACCTTGAGATGCCTGGCAGGGCCCCCCAGTCCTGGAAAGCCCTCCCTGAGCTCATCGGAGTTCTGGCAGCATCTGCCCCTGCTGGGGGTACTGGGAGCAAAACACCCTCGTATTTCCCTCTCTCCCCTCTCCCACCCAGGCTGCCCCCCATGTTCCCTTTTTAAAGCATTCAGAATTCCCTCTCTCATCATTACCTTTTGAGCCCAGAAGTATAGATCTATTCCAACTGGGAGACCAGGAGAGAGCATCCCCGGGGGAGGCAGACGGATGCTGTGTGTCAGGAGGTGCAGGGCTCTGCCGTGGAGCCAGCTACAGCTCCCTTGGGTCAGGACGAGCTCAGGCACTACTTGTTCTTGTTGTTGTTGTTTTTGGGGAAGAAGTGATGTTTCAAAAGGACGCACACAGGCGTGTGGGAATGGCCAAGGAAGAGGCAGAGGGCAGCGAAGGGTTGCAAGGGTCAGGCGCATCCTGAGACAATCGGGACTGGGCTGGCCTGGCTGCCCGCCGCACAGAGATGAGGGTGCAAGACGGAGTGAAAGGCTGGGTGGATTTCTTCTGCCTTGGCCTCCCCCATATGGCCTAAGGAGGGGACTTGTCACTACATCAGGTGGTGGGGACCAGGGGTCCCAGCTGCCTCCCACATCAGTTTTGTGAATGTTTCCTCCTCCCCAGCAGAGCTGTACCCTCAGTGCAAAGTTCCCCTCTGCTTTTATTACTGAGTTCACATCAGGGTTCCCGACAGCCCAGCAGAGCTCTCCTGGCTTCTCAGCTCTGCAGGGATGTGGCTGAGACATCTGGCAGCCCAGCCCGCCAAGGCCATCCCCCAAGAGCCCTCCTCTGGTGCTGCAAGGAGCCAGGTGGTGTGGGGCCCCTGGCCTCTGCTCGGCCAGTGCTGTCCCTTCGGCTGCACCTCTGTCCATCTTGGCTCTGTGCCACAGCCGCTCCTGTCCTGTGGCTCTGTCTGTGGGGCTGCTTTCTTCTTTTTCTTATATTTGCTCTTAGACTAGGCGGGGCACCTGAGTGACAGCTGGTGGCCCCCGTACCTGCTGCCTGATCAAGGGGCTGTGGCTTTCCCTGGAGCCCCACCCTCTGGCTCCCTGGGAGTGGCCGTGGCTAAGAGGGTTTGTCTAGCAGCTTGGGCACAGGCCGCTCTGCTGATGATCTGCACACTCAGCTTTGGCCATCTGTCATCTCATTAGGAAGGACTTAGGGAGGGTACTTTTCTCCCCTCCCCTCCAACTTTTTTTTTTTTTTTTTTTTTTTAGATGGAGTCTGGCTCTGTCACTCAGGCTGGAGTGCAGTGGTGCAATTTCAGCTCACTGCAACCTCCACCTCCCGGATTCAAGGGATTCTCCTGCCTCAGCCTCCCAAGTAGCTGGGATTACAGGCATGCACCACCACGCCCGGCTAATTTTTTTTTTTTTGTACTTTTGGTAGACATGGGGTTTCACCATGTTGGCCAGGCTGGTCTCAAACTCCTGTCCTCAGGGATCCACCTGCCTCGGCAAAGTCTTGGGATTACAGGTGTGGGCCACCGTGCCTGGCCCTCTTCTCCCCATTTTACAGATAAGGAAGCTGAGATGCGGGAGCTTTAGAGCAGGGTGTACAATAGACATTCTCCTGACACAGCTGAAGCTCTCAGGGTGGATCTGTTCAGCTGCTTTGGAAATCCTACAGCAGTGGTGATGTCCTATATCTGTGTCAGTATGGTTACTAGGAGCCACGTGTCACTGCTGGAAATGAGGCTCATGCAACAAAGGGACTGAGCCTCACTTTTACTGAAGTTTAATTAAAGCTTTGGGGACTTCGTTGAGAGCATATCTAATGACTTCTTGAACTGGAGCCAAACCAGTGTGCTCTAGGTCACCTGCTCCCACCGCAGAGGTCTGCGGCAGCCCTGTCTACGGCTGGGCTCAGGTCATCCAGATGGCTGGGCTTCTCCTCTTCCTCAAGTTCCACCTGGGCTGTTCCCCCACTACCCCCACCCCACAGTGCGAAAGAGCCTAGGATCTGCAGCTCCTGCATAGGGCGGTGGGCAGAAGGTCAGAGGTTCCTGGGAATGCTCCCTCCTCTGAGTCTGACACTCCCACCAGCTGGGGGAAGAAGGGCAGGATGAATGAGAGCCAGGGAGTGCCCTGCAGGTGTGAAGCCCCCCGAAGGGGCATGGCCAGCTCCACAGCTGGTGGGTGGCACTGCAGAGGTCCAGGGGCTGGGGAGGTATTTTCCAAAAGCTCCTCTACGTGCTCAGAAGGCAGAGGGAGCCAGCCAGAGTGCGACTTCCCGCCCCCCGCCCACAGCTGCACCCTTTGCTCTGCAGCTTCCACTCCACGGGGACAGCCCCACTTGCTTCCCACTGTTTTCTGGGTCTTTTCCTTCTCTCCCTGAAAACCAGTTGCAGTCAACAGCCTCACAACTGAGTTACAGGCGATGTTCAGCTTCACAGACTCAGCAACTTTGCGGGAGATACTTTTAACCACTGGGAAGCAGTAGAATGTTAGGCAACAGGACATTTGACTGGGTGTGGTGGCTCACGCCTGGAATCCTAGCACTTTGGGAGGCCAATGCAGGTGGATCACTTGAGGGCAGGGGTTCGAAACCAGCCTGGACAACATGGCAAAACTTTGTCTCTACTAAAAATACAAAAATTAGCCAAGCATGGTGGCAGGCACCTGTCATCCCAGCTTCTTGGGAGGCTGAGGAAGGAGAATGGCTTGAACCTGGGAGGCAGAGGTTGTAGTGAGCCTAGATCATGACACTGCACTCCAGCCTGGGCAACAGAGCGAGACTGTCTTTAAAAAGTAAAAAATAAGAGAGAGAGAAAGTTCGAAAGCAGGGAGGCTTCTTGCATCTCTAAAAATTCTATCAAAGTGACCCGTGGCATGGGCAATGTGTTCTAGAAAGTCCCTGAGCTTCTCCAAGCCCCAGTCTCCAGCTGTACCCATCTGTCCCACAGGCTTGAGTGAGGCATACTGAGGTGACATTTGTGAACATACTCCACGAGCTGGCAGGTAGGACACAGATGTCAGCGTTCCACTGTCACCTTAGCACTGAGGCCCGAGAGAGCTGGAAGGACATCCCCTGAGTTACTACCCCCCCAGGTGCAGGCTGTCCTTCCATCCTTCCTGTGCCTGCAAGGTCCCCGCATGTGGGATGGAGAGCGGCAGGGCGGGGGCGAGGGCAGAGGGCTGGCCAGAGGTGGTGGGCATCCACGAGTTCACTTTCTGGTCTGGTCCAGTGTTGAGGATGGTCCAGTGATGCACCCGTAGCACTTCTGGGATGACAGCCCACCCCACACTCTCCTGACACAGACAGAGACAGCTGGGGTGGATTCATTCGGCATGCTTAGAACATCAGAAGCGTGCACCGCAATCACAGATAGATGTCGTCCTGGCTGCCTGGTGCAAGGCCGACCCTCTTCCATACCAGGAGTGCGGGGAGGAGAGGAAGGACATAGAGACTCAGGCTTTTCTGTGGGATTCCAGCTCCTGGCCTGCCAGGAGTTTGGGAAGTTGGGTTGGTGTTTTCTCCGTCCCCTCCCTGCTGTACAAAGGGGAATGGAGTAGCATCAGGAGGAGCTGCCCAGCTGGGCACAAGCCCCAGCCACCCCCAGCCTGGCTGCATGGAAGATGTGTTTGTAGAGAGAAATATCTTTACAGCAATGGCTCACGCCTGGAATCCCAGCACTTTGGGAGGTCAAGGCCAGCAGATCACTTGAGGTCAGGAGTTTGAGACCAGCCTGGCCAACATGGTGAAACCCCGTCTCTACTAAAAATATTTTTAAAAAAATTAGCAGGGTGTTGTGGTGCACACTTGTAATCCCAACTCTTTGGGAGGCTGAAGCACAAAAATTGCTTGAACCCAGGAAGTGGAGGTTGCGGTGAGCCGAGATCATGCCACTGCACTCCAGCCTGGGTGACAAGGTGAGACTCCATCTCAAAAAAAAATAAAAAAAGAATATCTGTTTCCTGGTTGGTCCCAGGGAGAAGAATGCATTGAATGGCACCATGGAGGGAAGGCAGAGAGTGATAGAGATACAGACGAAAAGAAAGACACGGAGGGAGACACAGAGAGGAGAGACCCAGACAGAGAATAGCACGTGGGCAGCCCCCAGGGAGGGCAACACAGAAAGATGCCACTTATCTCCGCACCTGACTTCCTGGGGAGAAAACACAGCTCAAAGGAGCCAGTGTGCCCCCTTCCATTTTGCCCACCCGAGCCCAGTCACCCATATGGGCACAGCCTTAAAGCAACATGCAAGGAGCTGCCACCATTCCTCCTGGGCAGATGCCAAGCAGCCCCAGTGCCTATTACCCCGCTCTTAGCAGGCGTCAGTTCACCGGGGTGCTGGGGGCAATGCAGAGAGGCGGTCTGTGGCTGGCTTCCACTTGGCAGCCCCAGTACACTTCCGTGGCACGCCCCTCACCACACCAATGTGAGTTCTGAGAATGCAAACCAGTGTGAGCATAAGCCAGAACAAACAGTAATTAGGAAGGTAAACCCGACGCGAAAATAAGCGTAATGCATTCTTAATTCAAATAAGAATTATTTGTAGACTCTCTGCTCTTTCTGAATTACCAGTGGAACGTTCCACTCCATTTGCATAGATAATTGAGAGTCAACTGCACCTTCTGTGCCATGGCCTGGGAGGTGAGCAGGGCACGTGTGTTCTGTCCAGGTGGAGAGAAGGGAAATTTCATTGCCGGTCTCATGTGGGCACTGCAGAGAGAAGGGACCTAGAACAAAACCTGGCCCTTGGGGACACTCAGTAAGTGTTTGTTGAATTAATTAACATGATTTATTGAACATCTACTATGTGCCAGCTGGTTTGTGTACGACATGTTTTTTAATCCCCACAAGGTATTGTGGGAATTCAATACTGAGGGAGGTGCTGCCATCTCACTCTTACAGGCGCAGACACTGACACTTGAGATGTTGGGCTGCTTGCTCAGAGTCCCACTGGTGGTCGGTGGCAGCGATGGGTGGGACTCCAGGTCTGCGCCTCCCAGGCTGGAGTGACCCCCATTTCCTGCTTGGAGGAGGTTGTGCGGTGGAAGGTATGAATATGGGACCACAGGCTTCTTAGGAGCTCAACACAATCCAAGCCGGCCCTGCTTCTGTTCCTCCAGGAGAGGGTGACAATGACTCCAATCCCATGTCCTGGGCTCCACTTCCCTTCTTGGGACACTCCTCTACCCTGGGTTTTAGCTTCCCCATCGAACCAGATGGGGAGAATAATATTTACCCTCCCACTTTCTTCCCTCTGCCTTCAGAGGGGGCTGGGGTGGAGCATGAGACTGAAAGTGTTCTGGGCACCTGAGATCCGATCTGTCCAAGGCGTTCTGATGATAATTATCGCTGTGCCCAGTTTCACTGGAATGGCATTTCCGAGGCCTCTCCCTCTACCTTGGAGAGGAAAATCAATAAGTTCACCCAGGAGCCAGATGTAAGTGAGCACAGCCGCCTGGGAGCTGGCCGCTGGGACACTTTCTCCTAGCGCAGGCTGCAGGTTGGGAGGCAGAAGTGTTTGCCCATGAGCTCATCCCCAAGCCCCAAAACACAGCCTTGGTTTCCTGGTGCTGTCCTGCCGAAGGGGAAGGAGCACAGTAGGAAAGCCACCCCCGACCCTGCCACTGGCCTCAGCAGACACTCCATGCCAGCACAGCTGCAGTGGCAGGACAAAATAAGGAGCCCCAGTCTCAGATATCAGGATAGGGTGACTAGAAACCACGAAACATAGACATCAGTGGAGCAGATCCTGTTGCGGGGTGTCTGTGCTTGGCAGGAGATCCGTGCAGGCTTCCTGCACACACAGACTTGTGTGGGGCCTCACTCTAAGAGGAGATGCAGCTGGCTTTGCATTCTGCATTTCTTTTTCTTCTTCTTCTTCTTTTTTTTATTTTTATTTTTTTTTGAGCCCGAGTCTCACTCTTGCCCAGACTGGAGTGCAGTGGCGCAATGTCAACTCACTGCAACTTCCACCTCCTGGGTTCAAGCGATTCTCCTATCTCTGCCTCTCAAGGAGCTGGGACTACAGGCATGAGGGCCACCACCACACCCAGCTAATTGTTTGTATTTTTAGTAGAAATGGGGTTTCGCCATATTGACCAGGCTGGTCTGGAACTCCTGACCTCAAGTGATCCGCCTGCCTCAGCCTCCCAAAGTGCCGGGATTACAGGCGTGAGCCACCGCGCCTGGCCTGCATTTCTTCTTGAGAGGCTACCCATGGCCAGGCCGTGCTGCAGGGAATGGGGATGATGGTGAGCTGACGAGAGTGGGGCTGAGGGAAGACCTCTGCCTGTGCGCTAGACCAGATCTACCCAATGGAAACATAATGCAGACCACACATGGGAATGCTTAACTCTCCAGCACCCACACTGAAAATGTTAAAAAAATAAAAACTGGGGGTACTCACTGAAATTATACACTGTATAAAACCCAACGTATCTGATAATGATCATTTTGGCATGTAATCAATATACAAACTATTTTTTCACTCTTTTTATGGTCCCAAGTCATCAAAATCCCATATTTTACACATATACGGGGAGTGTCTCCATTCAAAACGGCCGTGTTTTAGTTCTGAATGGTCACATGTGGCCATGGCACCTGCACTCAACAGCACCGGGTCTAGACAAAATGCCTGAAGCACCAGGAGGCGTTTGTTTTTTTGGTTTTCTTTTTTTTTCTTATTTTTTATTTTCTGAGACCATCTTGCTCTGTCACCCAGGCTACAGGACAGTGGCTGGTGTGATCTCAGCTCACTGCAACCTCCACCTGGCAGGTTCAAGCAATTCTTCTGCCTCAGCAGAAGTCCCCTGGTAACTGGGACTATAGGCACACCCACCACACCCAGCTAATTTTTGTATTTTTAGTAGAGATGGGGTTTCACCATGTTGGCCAGGCTGGTCTCAAGCTCCTGACTTCAAATGATCCACCCGCCTCAGCCTCCCAAAGTGCTGGGATTACAGGTGTGAGCCACCGCGCCTGGCTTCCAGGAGGCAGTTTATACCTAGATTCCTGGCAGAGCTCCCTTACTACAGCCTCCTGCTCCACATCTCAGCCACTAAGACCCTAAAGAATTGTGGAGGAGATCAGAAGCAAAGTCCATTTTTACCACAGCAGCTGTGGGAGTGAGGAAGTGCCATGTGAAAGAACAGCAACATCGGTGTCTTCATGATAAAGTGATCTGTGTGTGTGTGTGTGTGTGTGTGTGTGTGTGTGTGTTTAATGGAGATGGAGTCTCGCTCTGTTGCCCAGGCTGGAGTGCAATGGCGTGATCTCAGCTCACTGCAACCTCCACCTCACAGGGTTTAAGCAGTTCTCCTACCTCAGCCTTCTGAGTAGCTGGGACTACAGGCGCAGGCCACCACGCCTGGCTAATTTTTTGTACTTTAGTAGAGACAGGGTTTCACCATGTTGCCCAGCTGGTTGTGAACTCCTGAGCTCAGGAAATCTGCCTGCCTTGGCCTCCCAAAGTGCTGGGATTATAGGCATGAGCCACCACGCCCAGCCAATCTCTGTTTTTTTAGCAAATTTTTTTCCCGAGGAAAATGAACACACAGGGCGGGGAGAACATCGGGGTTTCAGTGCTGCCTTCTGTCTGGCTCCATCTGCAGCACAGTGGGCCTTCCCTCTGCTGGTAATGACCTGTCCTCCCTCCCTTCACGCTCTCCCGCCTCCTCCACCATCAGGGCTGCCCCCTAGCCAGGAACACCCACTTCCCCCGGTGGTTTCTGGCCACCTTCCCGTGGGCCAGCAGAAGTGATTCTCCTTTTAAATTGCCTCCCAGTAGGCACTGAGCGGGCCACTTTTTCCTCCTGAGAAGAACTTGGCCAACTCAAGGCTCCATTGACCCGCTCCACAGCATTTATTCTGAAAAATACAATTCCAGTACAGTAAAGATTCTAGTCTTCCCAGCGTGGATTTCCAATCACCCACACTCGGCCAAGTGGCAGCCACTTCATTATAATTCTGTAATTGCCATATAGAATTCCTATAAATTTGCTGTTAATTTTTAACCACTGCATCCTTCTCTTAGGAAGTGTAGCAATAATTTGAAAATCCATAGATGATATTTTTAAGTGCATAGAGGCAGAGCAGGGGGAATACATCCAGTGGGGCTGGGTTTAGAGAAAATCCTAATAAAACAGCAGTAGGGGGTTAGCGTGGGAAGGTTAGTCTGGGGCTTCCTCCAACTTCGATGCAAACATTTCTTCCTAATATATGGTGTGTTGGTGGCAGCAAGGATTGATCAGAGTCTGATCCGGCAAGATCCTGTTCTTAAATGAGAATGGCTGTGTGCACCAGGTTCTCCGTTAATAAGCACATTCCCTGCCCCCACTGGGAGGCAATTTACAAGCCCGGCTTCGGAGTGTAATCTCCCCACATTGTGCTGCTCCACGGTGCCTCCCGAATTGCAACACCGACCAGGCCTATAAAAGGCGCTCTGGAGGAAATGGCAGCCACGCCAGCATGCCCGCCCCTGTCCCCACCAAGCAAGTGAACACCCAAGTGCTCAGCAGAGGAATTAGCCTACCTTTCAGGACATGCTAATGAGGCAAGTTGGAAGTGGATGGGGTTGAGCCAGGA
The DNA here is from genome assembly GCA_963574635.1 of Cheracebus regulus. Classification (NCBI taxonomy): domain Eukaryota; kingdom Metazoa; phylum Chordata; class Mammalia; order Primates; family Pitheciidae; genus Cheracebus; species Cheracebus regulus. The sequence continues at coordinate 234,393 of CAUYQU010034391.1, read as the reverse complement.
AGGAAATTGTTGGGCCCACAGAAGCCCTGGACACCAGGGGGTGGCATAGAGGCCAGACAGATAGTCCTGACAGCAGCCTGCTTCTCGCTGGGGGTCAGTAATCCAGGAGAAAGCTGGATCTCCTAAAGGGAGACGGAGCCAGTGAAAGTCTGCAGGGCCCCAAAGGAAGCAGGAGGCTAACTCAGCAGGCAAGGATGTTTTGGTGAAACGTGGCCATCAGCAGGGCTAGCCACTGGCTGCCACTGCAAAACAAAACAGTTCACTGACACCTGGGCTCGTCTGGGCCCAGGAGGGCAAAGGTGTAGGCAGCGCTGGTCGCTCCCAGGTCTGGCTGGAGCTGTCCCCGGTGCTGACAGGCTGGCTCCTGCAGGATTGAAGTGCCCAGTCCTTCCAGCTCTCCTTCCGTGCTGCCGGGAAGGTTTCAGCCATGGACGTCCACATCCAGCCCCCGTGTCCACCCCCAGAAAAAGGAGCTATTGGCTCCAGGCTGGGAGGGTTATCAGGCAGCAGCAGCAATGAGAAATTGGGCCACAGAGCGATTTGAAGGTCCTGGTGTTTGATCTATTGCGGGGCTGGCTCCTTGCAGCTTTGCTGCTCCCGAGTTTGGTGACCTGAGAGAATTAAAGCTGCCTTAAATACAGTCTCTGTTGGCTGTATATTAATCAAGCAGGAATCAAAAGTCACAGCATCCTAGGGAAGGAAGAGCAGGAACAGACACCACCCCCTACCCGCCCCCTCCCCAATCCTGATGCAGCAACTCTCAGTGGGAGGAAAGGCCGGGAGCTGCTAAGAGCAGCACAGGGCCCTCAGCTGGCTGCCAACTTCCCCAAACCTCCTTGCCAGTGAATTCTCAGAAACCTCATGCCTTGGAACTGGAGAGCTGCATTGGTGCCAGAACATCACTGGACCCCAATGCTAGAGTGGATCAGGAAAGGGGGGCTTTTCCTCCCAGGATCAAGAGGGAGGAGAGGGTGGTGGGAGCAGCAGGGGTGGCAGCCCCAGAATAGCCTCACACCTAACTCAAGACCAGCTCCCGCATCCCTGCAGACAGGCCACTTCCCCTGCTCTTGGGCAACTGTTAGGGACTAAAACACATCAGCATCCACTGCCCCATCTCTGCTCACCGGCAGCAACTCACACAACTTCCCTGGTGTGTCTTAGGCTGCCGGGAGGGAAGTGGCCGCCCAGGGCCCTGTCTAACCCTCCCTTCTCCTTGCTCTCAAAGCCTGAGAAAGGAACTCATGTCTGGCCTCTGTGATCGTGGAGGTGTGGGGAGGTGAGTCTGCAGGTTACCGTCTGTGTCTGTTCCTTTGCTTCCTGGCAGACATGCTTGTCCCCACTCCCTTGAGTCCTGGGACAAGCTTAGATCCCATGAGGCCTCGCTGGAAGAGCCTTGCACCCCCACCTCCTGCCGCCGGCCACATCACCACTCCGTGGCCCAGCTCCTGTCTGCAGCCTGGCACCGGCCGCCTGACAGTGCATTGGCCTCCCTAGGGCCACGCACTATGCCAGGACAGTAACGCCTCTCTGGGCCTTTGTGTGCCTTGGGCTCCTAATGAGTTTTTAATGAGCTGACGCTTTGGCTTTAGGGGGCATGAAGGGGCAGTGGATGAGCAGAGTGCCCCTCCCCTCACATTCTGTTTCCCGAGGCCTCACGGTTGCCTCTTAACTCACTGAGTGCTGGGGATGGAGACACAGGCAAATGCTTTATCCAGAGTCTTTCAGGTTTGGTTCAGAGTTTGGAGGTCCTAGCTTCAAGTGCGCTGGCTGTTGGGGCTGGTGCTATAGGCAGATGCTTTATCCAGCCTTTCAGGTCTGTTCAGAGTTTGGAGGTCTAGCTTCCCCATCCTTGGAAGTGGGGTTGCCCCGGGCCATCACTCCCTTTCTACAGTGCTATACCTGGCCTCTCTCCTTCAGGCCTCTCCTTGCCCAGGGCTGGAGGAAGGGGTCTTGGTTTCTCTGTTAAGTAAGATTTTCTAAAAATGGATGGCAAAGGGGGCACCCAGTGACTTCATTGCTGGAGACAGACCCTTGCTGCCTCCACCTAGGGGTCAGCTCAGACCCCTCCACCCCTACTGCTGAGGAAAGTGCCAACCTTGACCTTTTCCCGTGGGTCTCTACCCAGGAACCCTGAATGCTCCATTTCCTCAGTTCAACTCTCACCAAAACGTGATGCAAATTCATGCCGGCCACAGCAAAGGAGCAACCCAAATTGTACCCACCACATTGTGTTGTCCAGTCTCCCCTTTTGGACGCCCTGAGCGGGCGGGGCTCCTGTTCCCTATTCGGTTTGCAAGAGCTGTGCTCACTCAGACCGTCCCTCTACACATGCCTTCGCTCTACAAGCTCTGGTGAGTGGCCCCATCCCTCCTGGGAGTCACAGGGGGTGACGGTGGCTTCAGCTTCTGATCTAAGATCCCCCTTGTCACTCTTTCAAAGCCTTCACCCTTTGAATAAAATTAAGACAGAAAACGTTTGTGTGCAACATGAGGCAGAATTTCTTGGCAGTCAGGGTGATAAAAACCTAAATGGGCTCCCCGGAGAAATGGCAGGGTGTCCCCCAGTGGAGAGCTTCAAGGGGGGAAAAAAAAGACAACACGTGTTCCCGAAGGCTTCAGTGACTGCCAGCTAGAAGGCTGGGACTGGGTGATGTGACACCACTTCCCCTTTCAGCCCCATCGCCCTTGTCCCTGAGGGCGCCTTTATTCTTCTTTGCTCTGTTTTGTGACTGGGGAAAGGAGGTGAGCTCAAAGCAAGAGGCTGGAGTTGACCCTAATACTGAAGGACAGCAAGTGGGGGTAACAGGAGTGGCTTTAGTGCTGAGTGCCTCCTTGGTGGGCTGTGTGGAGCAGCGAGTGACGCAGGTTTTCCTTGGCTGGTGTCCTGTCATCCCTACCCTGGCAGGAGCAAAGGCTGTCATCAGTCATGTCTGCACCAGGGACCCAACCATCCAGGGGCATTTCACTGGGTACCCAGTCCGAAGTGGAGTCATCATCTCCAAGCAAATATACAACTTCCCAAGCCGCTCAGGACTCTCTTTTCTGTGGCCATGCATGGTCTGGGCACAAGGGTACCAAGTACCCTTGCACAGGCTTGGACAGGACAGGAGGGCTCGGGGCTGGTGGGTCAGGCTGAGCGCAGGGTGAGGGCCCAGGAAATTGAGCGCTGCGCAGATCAGCTAGGAACGCTGAGGAAGGGCTTCCTCGGTCCAGCAGCAGCTCCTCGCCGTGGTGTCATCACCGGGCTCAGCAACCCACTGAGTCCTCTCAACCTCCTGCCTAATGAGAAAGAGGAAATGCGAGATAATTGCCGCACAGACAGAGCAGCGGTGTGATTAGTAAATGCCCAAGCTATTGCAAATGACTATTACATTAACAGATTTGGTTTGGGATGGATCCTGTTAGGAGAGAGAGCCGAGGGCTAATGACGAGCATGTTTGCAGAAGGGCATGAGCCCAGCATGGTAGTCGAAGGGAAGAAAAGGCCTCCTGTAAATCCAAGTTACAAGGCTCGCCTCCTAGCCCAGACGCTGCCTCTTAACTAGTTGTGTGACCTTGGACCACCTCTGTGATCCTAAAAGTGTCGTCACTTATTAAACGGGCACCATTACACCTTCCCTACCTGACTTGGGATGATCAAGTAAGTTACATTATGGCTCTCCGAAAAGGTTAGGAAAGCACTGAGCAGATACAAGGTATTGTTACAGTTAGCAATCAATAATCATAAATTGCCATTTTCTCCCTTTGTGTGCTCCTGTTCCTGGGAAGTTTAAGCAAATGGCCAGGCTCTTGAGCCTTCAGATGAGAGACAGAAATCGAGTGCCCCCCTCTTCCTCCTTTGGCTTCTGTGGGATTCTACGGCCAGTTTGCCAAATGGTGGCTTGGCCACAGCTGGCACTGAAGACCAAAGATCTGTTTCTCCCAGGCTCTGCTCAGCCCAGGCTGTCTCCTTGCCAGGAGCTCACGGCCCAGATGCAGCAGGAGCTTGCAATGAGCTTTCCAGGGCTGCAGCTTCTGAGGCCTCTCACCCACCGAGCCCTGGGGTGGAACATCACAGTGCTGGCTGCTTTCAGATGTTCCTTTTACTCGGTGCAGAGCTCGCTCCCCTTCCACAGAAGAGGAGAAGGGAGAAGTCCTGGGGGCTCATTTAAAATAAATAAAGCTTGGCAACAGTGCTGAGTGGAAAGAGCAGAGTGAGCGGCACCCACAGCCCCTTCTCTGAGCGCGGTCCTCCAGCTCCTGGGCCCCCGAGGGGATAGGAACTTGCAAAAGAAAGATGTGCTTATAACTGCAACCCTGTGCAACTCCTGGCTCTGCCCATATATCTCAAGTGTGCCCTTCGCTTTCAGCCTCCCTGTATTTATTATGTTTAATTTTGCTGGGACATGGTTGTAAGTGAGACGGATGGACCCGAATGTGGCTGGCAAACGCCTCTTAATTAAACAGATAAATAAACTTCCTTTGCACGCCGATTTTTACTTTTGCTGCAGTCTCTGCTGGGGCCAGGGGGACAGTGCCAGTGGGTGGGGTACCCCCGCTGAGCCGGAAGGTGGGTGCTGGCCCCAGAAGCCTGAGCTGGGCTTAGCTTTCCCTCTGCCCGGTTGAGGACCCCTGGCAGAGGGAGGCCAAGGGGGCTGAGGGTGGGGAGCACCCCAGCGGCCCCTCCTCACAGGCCGGCCTGTGAAGGTGGTGTGAGTGGGCCCTCTGCTGGCCACCTCCAGCGAGGCCTCACCGGCCGGGGCTGCACCAAAAACTGGTCCCTGGACTTGCTTCACCCGCTTGAAGGGATCCTCTGCTGGCTTTTCTGCCCTTCTAGGGAGATTAAACAGGCCAGGACAAAGTGGACACAGCCTCCTACTCCCGAAATAGGGAAGCTGCCTCCTCTGGGAATCCGGACGTTTCCCTGACTCCAACCCTGTTGCCCTGGCTGCCGAGTCGGGACAGTAATTTCCCAGGGACAGTGTTCCGTGGTGACAGGACTCTGGCTGGTCAGAGTGGCTTCCCGACTCTCCCCACACCCCATCACACACACAGGCGTGCACACACCCTCCCCGCCCTGAGCCATGCACTCCCCACCCCACTGTGGCGATCCTATTCTGCCACTCTGCCCCTTTCATCCCCCAGTGCTCATGCCCAAGCCCAGGTCAAATACCCTAGGGCTGGGGCAGGAAGGTCTGGCTCTGTGGAAAGCACGGTGTATTTGTTGACTAAGGCTCAGCTTGGTGCGGCTGAGCCCAGCTGCAACCAGACTCTGAGCTCTCTTCTTGTCTTGGGACACCACTGCCAAGCTCCACAATGTCCTCATGGCTCAAGAGAAGCCTAAAGACGGTCGGCCTGGGAACGCAGAGGGGGAAAGAGGGGCAGGAGGAAGAGGTATTCACCCCGCTTCCTCCCCTAAAGGGAGTGCAGAGTTGCTTCCTTGGGAATTTCCAAAGGATGTGGGTAGGGGTCATAAAAAATACTCCCCCAAGTCATCTGAGCAAAGGACTTATGCGGCCCACCTTTTGTTAAAGGCACAGGCCACCTTGGAGGCTAGTATTCCCCTGCACACTTTCTAGCAAATGCCCTCCCAGGGAGAAGCCTGTGTACTCATTTCACAGGGGTACACACTGAAAACACTCAGGGCATCCAGCAAGGTTATGTGGGCCAGGATTTCCCAGGCAGACATGCTCAGGGAAGCTGGGGAAGACAGGCCCTGCTCAACTGGAGTAGAGGCAGTGCCCACGCCCTCCAGGGCCCCTACCAGGGAAGGTGACACAGGACGGGGGCAGGAAGGAGCCAGGAGATCTCCAAAGCCCTGGAACCATCGGAACCTTCTGAGGTGCCTCCCTTGCCTGGTATTTATAGTGGTGCCCAGGAGCGCAGAAATAATTACAGCTCAGCTCCTGCCTGCCTAACAAGGCCCTTCGCAGATTCAGGGCGAATGGGATATTTTTTCCTTGCCTTTTTTAAGGAGTGAATATTAGCACCGGAGTGACAGCTCTTCCCGGTGCACAGCCTCCCTCCGCCCTGGGAGAGCGGGGGCAGCAGAGCCACCAGGAGCACAGGCTTCCCCCCCCACCCCCTGCTCAAGGCCACCCACCCCAGTCCACGAGGCACCAGGGACTCGGGAGGGCTGCATGGGGCCTGGGGGACCTGAAGAACTCTGCACCGCCCTGGTGCCAGTGACTGGAGGTAGGAGGTGATGAGGGCATGGCTCCTGCTGGTGGGGTGGGCACAGTCAGGCCTGCGTGTGACTCTGAAACAATCACAGCAAGCACTGAGGTGTGTGCTGTGGGTAACTGGTTGGTGCTGAAGCACAGCATGAGAGACCCCCGTGCCAAGAAATAAGCCAGACACACACGTTGTTCGGCTCCTTTTTCTGGAGGTCTTTTCACTCCGTTCCGCTATTCTCAGTCCTCTGGAGCTGGGTGTGATGAGCTGCCTGATGGAGGCAGGTGTCCAGACATGCTCCCAGGCCCAACACAATCTGGAGGTGTGGCTGGAAGGCAGGTGGCTGGGCAGAGAGGCACACAGGTGACCAGGTGCAGGGCTGCCAGAAGTGATGCACAGACAGGAGGGACCACCCCGCCTTTCTTCAGGCCAATGACTGAGCTCAGGGGTGCCTCCGGGAAATCCTCCCCAGCCCCGCCCCAGATCTGAGCTCTCCCTGGCCTGGGTTGCCATAGCTCTCAGTACATGAGGCTGCAGTCTTCATTTACCAGCTGGGTTTCCCCACTAGACAGTGTGCTCACTCCAGGGCAGAGAATTTGATTTCTGCAGCCCCAGCACTGACTATAGTAACTGCATACAGTGGCTTCTCAATAAGGAAGAACAGTAGTGTTGACTCAAAGACTGGCTCTGTGTCAGGCATGGCTTAGGGAGCACTCCCAAATCCCTTTCTGGAAGGGATGAGGCCTTGATTCCACAGAGATCCTTGGTCACAATGGCAAATTAATGAGCAAATCATTCACAGGCAGGGTGGTTTGGAGCCTGGGTTTAGGCTGAATGCTATGTGGCTGTCCCAAATTCCTGAGCACTTCTAGGGAAGAGGCAGCAGGACAGTGGTGACGGACAGATGCCCAGAGAAGACAAAAGAGGGATGGCATCTGGAACAACCCAGAAAAACCTGACGCAGAAGGGAGGCAGCCAGGGCCAGTTTGGGGTGTCACACTCACAGGGAGCCCTTCTTCAAGGTTCAGCTTGCAAATGCTATACCTGGCCTCATTCTCCTGGCCCAGGCACGCACGGCCTTTGCTCCAGGAACCCCACCACTGTCCTAGGCTGGGAGCCCAAGGTACTGACAGCAGGGAAGGCCTCATCGAGTCCATAGCCAAGACCCCAGGGAGCTGGACAAGCCCCCTATCCTTGTCCTGTGCCAACACCACCCCAGAGGGACCAGAGAGCAGGGTTTCAGAAGGTCGAACCACATGGCAAGATGGCCAGCTCGCCCACGTCGTCTCTCCCCCCATCTTGTCCTTCCCCTGGTATGCCTCCCTCCCAGACTCCACATCCCCGTTCCTCCACAAGGAAGATGAACATGGGGCACCTGAGAGTGCCCGCACCCACCTGCTTCAAATGGAGCCTCCTAAACTGGGCTTGGAGAGACCACCCTTCTCTCCCTGCCTCCTCGCTCCCTCTTCCTCAGTGGCCCTCAGGCTGCACGTCCTCAGTGGGTGCAATAGGGACCTCGGACAACACCCCACCCATCTCTCGAGCTGGATGTGGAAACCAAGGCCCCGAGGGGACAATCCACCTTCCTGAGATCACACAGCAAGCAAAGGCCTAACATGACTGCCAGGGCCACCGCCACGTGGTCCCAGGCCTGCCTCCCTGTGAGCTCAGGGCTTACTGTGTGCAGTGAGAGAAGCAGAATCACAGGTGCCCTGAGGTGGGACAGGTATGTTCAGAATGGGTACTGGGCGCCTGGGATCTGCCCCTTTCCTGGAAGGCGCGAGGTTAGGCGTGACCCCACTGGCTCTGCGTCTGACAGTGGCCACTGGCAGCCCATCCCTCTTGTAGCCAAGCTCACCTGTGGCTTGTCCTGGCCCAGGGGGGGCTTCTGGTGAGTGTGGACTCGTGGCAGGCCAGTGGGTGTGTGTGTGGCCGCTGAAGCTGCAGGTGTGTGCACACAGTGGTGGAACAAGGGGCAATGCTGAGACCTCTGCCACGCGCTGAGTGGGCCAAGGAGGTGGAGACCTGTGCACGCCTGGCCGTGGGATTGAAACACGTCAAGTCCAGTGTGCTTGGGTACAGGGAGGGGAGGATGTGTTGTGGCCCGTGCCCGTGTCACCCACCCCCATCTTGTAACCACAAGACCAGGTGCGTGTGGCAGGAGCCTGGGACGTGTGATGGGGTCTGGGAGGCCAGCAGGAGGGCAGGAGGACCTCCTGGGGGCTCAGGCTGGATTTTCAAGCCCTGGGCAGCCCGAGAAGCTTCCCCAGCGCGGAAGCCTCTGGGTAGATGCCCTCATTACATCACCGACATCCCCGCCACTGAGCCGGCCTCCCTTAGGAGAGGCGCTTCTCTGAACGCCAAGCAGGACGAGGCGCCTTCCGGTCGGTCGGCCGCAGAGCCGGCGGAGCTGCTCCTCCTCTCCGCAGCGGCCGGAGGACGGAGCGGGGGCAAAGGGAGATTCCGGACCTCAAGGCCGGGAGCAACTGCTGGCAGCTAGGAAGAGGAGGGACGCGCGGGGGGGCCCGAGCGTGGGAGGGCGGGCTGCCCCGGCGCCGGCGGGCGAGGGGTTAAGTGTAGGATCAGCTGTTGTGCCGTCGCTCCGGATTCTCTTCCCTCTGCGCGGGGCTCTGTTTGATGTTGGAGTACGCCAGGGACTCCCCCTCCCACCGCTACACACGCGCGCACACGCGCGCACTCACACACGCACACGCACCACTCTTTGCAGACAGGGCTCCGGAGGCTCCAAAGTGACTGACTCCCGCTCTCGCCCGCTCGCCGGATCTCTCGCGCGCAGACTATCTCTGGCCGTATTCTCGCGCGCGCTCTCTTCAGCCTCCCCACCCGGGTAGGGGGAGCACCCAGCAGAGGCGCGCCGCTCTCCTTTCGATGCCTCCCTCTTAAAGAGCGCCACGAGGGGGAGGGGAGGCCCGGAGGAGGAGGAGGAGGAGAGACCGGGAGGGCGCCCGGGAGGCAGGGCGCGCGCACACTCCGAGGGACGCAGCGAGCGCAGAGCCTCCTCCGGCCGCCGGGCGCCCCCCTGCCGCCCCATGCTGTGCTCCATGGCGAACTCCGGCTGTCTCCTGCTGTCCCACTCCGGCAGCATGCTCCCGCACTCCGTGCCCTGCCCGCCCGCCTTCCTCTACCTCCAACAGGTAAGCGGCCCCCGGCCCGGCCCCGGCCCCCAGCTCCTGGCCCGGCGCACGTGCGCCTCGCGCTGCTGCCCACGCCCCGCACTTGGCCGCCTCCGCGCCGTCGCCGCTGCTGGTGGCCCCCGCTGCGCTCCCCGCGTCATGGCGCCTGGACTAGGGTAGAGGGAACTGCGCCCCTGCTTGGGGGCGCCCTGGGCGCGTGCAGCGCGGGGCTGGGGGGCCGGAGTTTGGGGCGTCTCTCGCAACTTTTCCGAAGGCGCGGGAGGGGGCGGCGGGCGGAGTCTCCAGGGAAGCCCTAGGGGAGGGGGCGGGGGTTCTCGGCGCCCGGGTCACTTTGGGGAACTTCGCGCCGGCCCGCTGGGGACTTGGGGGCGGCGAGCCGGGCATCCTCCCCAGCAGCGTCGGGAAAGCCGGGGGGCCGCGCGGAGGCGGCAGTGGAGGCGCCGAGCTCTGCTGCAGCGCAGACCGCGAGCCGGGCCTCCAGGGAGGCGGGCCACCCGCCAGGAGAGGGAGGCCCCAGGAGCTCTGGCTGGGGAGGGGGCTGGGGCCAGACTTTTGCAGTCTTGGGGGCTTCGCAGGTAGCTTCGGCTGGCGAGTTGGGGATGGGTGGGGGCAGGAAAGTCGGCGACTCTGAGCCCCCAGATCCCCAGGGCGCCCCGTGGGGAGGTGCGCACAGAACATAGGCAGCCGCCTGCCCGCCGGCCGTCCAGGGCGTGGGGGGAGGGGGGCGGGGGTCCTCGCTGCCACCCAATGCGGAATTAGTGCAGTCCCAAGCCTGCACCGGGGACACAGGGGGACTCCCTCGTCTCCCCCAGGCCCCTCGGCCTCTGTGGGCCGCGGTTCCTGGCGCCAGCCTGGTCCGGGCTTCAGTGCCCTGGCTGCCCACACCTCTGGGTCTGCCGCTCCCTCCCGGCGCTGTGGCGTCTGCCTTCTCTTCTGTTCCCACTCTCACCCTCTGCTTGGGCCTGCAGGGGTGGGGGCGGCTGCTGGAGGAGCCTGGTGGGATGCTGAGGTTTCAGGCTGCATCCTGGGGCCTGCCGGGCCCAGTGGGAGGGTTTCCATAGGCCCCGTTCTGCACCCTGTGTTGGGCTTGGAGACTGGAGGGAGAGGTACAGGGTGCCCACCCCAAGGAAGCTGGCCAGGCCAGCCCGAGAGTCTACGTGAAGAGGTCTCCCCACCCCCGCCTCCATGCACACATTGAAGGAGGAATGGAGAAAAGAGAGAGAGACAGAGAGAGAGAGAGAGAGAGTGTGTGTGTGTGTGTGTGTGTGTGTGTGTGTGTGTGTGTGTGTGAGACAATGAGAGACTCCAGGGGTCTGGGCCTTTGGGTGATGGGTTACCTGTTTGTGCCCCTTGGGCCCTCCACGGAGCTACAGACAGTGGTTTAGGAGGAGCAATGAACAGAGAAGGCAAAGACGAGGACTTCCGAGCTGGCCCAGGGCATCTAGCCCCTGGGCTGCTGAGCCCTTGTGTCAGCCTGCTACAATGGCCCATGCATCAGGGATTGCCAAACACAGCAACTGCAGAGGGCAGGGGACTGTTGCAGGAGCAGAGGCTGGTGCAGGAGCAGAAGGTGGCTGGCAGTGCCCTACAGCTCGGGGCCCTTGGCCTTGGTGTCACCTTCCCAGGACCACCTGTGACATCTGGGGACCCCTGGACACAGCCCAGGAGCCACTGGGGAGCCCCCAGACCCATAGGAAGTTGTCCAAGCCCAGACCATGGCCATCACCCCAAATTCCCAGCTGACAACTGAATCATGGGGAGTCAGGATAGTCCTCCCAGGTCGGGTCTCCAGCCCCTCCCGGCTTTCCAGGAGCACAGAACTGACTCAGGAATCTCTGGGGTGCCCAGGTGAGGTTACTGGTGCAGACCACACTCCCAGTAGCTAGGGTCTGCCCTCCACCCACTCGGTGCAGCAGGAATGTCCCAGGCAGCAGGAAGTGCAGCTCTGGGCTCTGCAGGTAGAGTTAGGGTTTAGAGTGAGAATGCTGGACTGGAGACCAATCCATTGGCTTATTGATTCTGTTGTCTCAGTGACTTCACCACTCTGAACCTCAGTGTCTTCCTTGGATGACATAGTCCTCACAGGCTGAATGTGAGGGCTGAGTTAAAACGCATTAGAGGCAAGCCTTTGAAAATGGCAGCCACACATTTGGCGCTGTCTTGATGGAGCTGGACCAGTGCTCATAGTTGAGGTGAGTCCACCAATATGACCCATGAGGAAGACACCCCGATTTCTCCAGTGCTAGGTGAATGCATCCCTGACTTGTGGCATTCAGAGCTTTCTGTAGGGCCAGTGGGAAAGCAAAAGGACCTCCAAGGAGGTGTAGCCATCCCAAATTGTCCCTGGGAAAGCCATCGCCTGCCGTTGCACCGGGCTTTGAACCAGCCACTTTCCTTCCCTCACCCGCCGCTGTTCTGCTGGGGTGGTTGGCCGTGTCTCAGTGGGCTTCAGAAAGGTCTAGAATGCAGCCATTTCCTGGCTTTTTGTGGGTGTGTGTTTTTATGGGAGCACACACAGCTTGGGCAGTCCAGGACCATTACTAAACAAATTCAGTTTGGGACCCCGCTTATCCCAAACCACCTTTGGAGAACCAGAGCCTGCAGCAGCCTTGGGAGGTAGAGGCCGAAAGAGGAAGGGGCTGGGGCTGCACCCGCCCAGGCCTCCAGAAATGAGAGCCGGCAGTGCTCCCGCCTCCCAGGTGGGGGCTGTAGGTCCTCTTTGTGAGTGAGTGCTGGTGCCATATGTAGGCTGTATATTCAATCTCAACAGCACATTTGATAACAAGAGCGGGAGCAAAAGACGTGAAATCAAGCAAGACAGGAGACGTAGTTTGAGGCGTATTAAGATGCAGCATTTAAACAGGCACGCTTTCTAAGCCTATAGTCTTTCAAACTGGGAATTACCAACTAAAACCTCACCCAGTGGAATTCTGATCTATTGAAGCATTAGCCTTTTCCTGCTGCCTCTGGTGGGACCCCAGGTAGGCTGAGGATGGGGCGTGTCCCTCCTGAGACACCACAGTTCTGGGATTCACCAGAGGCACTTGTTGTCGGACCCTCTGTCTTCTCAGCCCCTCTCCCAGTGGCAGTGGTGATACTACTGAGTTCTGACCCTCCCTGGATGACTGGGTCATCTGACACCAGAACTCCAGCTGTGCTTTGGGCTCTGGCATTTGTTGAGAGCTCATGAGGGGTGATCCTGGGCCATGCCCACTCACGCCCTTTGAGGCTTTGCTGGCCACTCAGCCCACCTCCAGGAGCCCCACTTAGGGTCAGCCCAGCTCCCTGCAGGGTGCCACGGTTCCCCCACACCTGACCACTCCTGGGAATCCTGAAGCTTCGTTGCTGGTGCATTGTGGCCAGTGAGGAGGGATGGGGCTGATACTGGTCACCTTTCAGGGCAAGCAGAAGCTCATCTGAAAATCGGGACTATCAACACGGCACCCTGGGAGGTCCAGCCTTGGCCTCTGGTGGAGCAAGTTTTAGAGGATAGGAGGGAAAAAAAACCCCAAGCTCGAAAAAATGGGATTTTGTCACGGTAATTACTTTATTATTAAACTGCAGTGTCCTATAAAAGAGAATCTTATTCCATCCAATGGCAAGCTGGGAAATGGCTCTGGGGGAGAGGGCTGTGAGGGTCTTAATGTACTGTAAGGGGAGGAGAGGGGGCTGGCCGGGGTACAGGGACCAGCCCTGAGAAGACCCGGAGGCTTCCTGGGGGGCGCGTCGTGAATTCTGTTGCTTTCGTTCTCCGTCTGTGCTCAATCAAGGTGAAATCACAGCGAGCCTCCCTCGCCGAGGTGAGCCTCACCAGGCACCGGAAGCTTCCGTGGAGGGTGCGGCGTTTCCGCGCAGCGTCACGGTGCCCGGCCATGGCTTCTTGGACTTGCTGATGGCGGGGCACGTTCCCTCTGGTCGTGGAACCCAAAGGCTCCGCCGAGGAGCCTGGGGATTCTGGGGTCTGTTTTGAGATTCATTAGGAGGCAGTGTTCTTATTAATAATCATTCTCTCTTCCCTCTAAGGTAGCGAGGCTGCTAATCACAGGCATTTTTAATCAGGATTAATTACTGTGGCAGACACAGCCCCGCCCCTTGCACCTTGCGTTCGGTCTGTGTTCCCTGGGCTGTTGGCACATCCCGTGTGGACTTGGTAGGATTCCAGGAACCCCGTCTGAGACACGATGGCTCTTGGGTCAGCATGGGTGGCTAGAGAGTAGCCCACCGCTGGCCAGCGCAGGGAGGAGGGCACTGCACTGCAGCATGTGCCCGTGGCATCTTCAGTATCCGCTGCTGTCCGGGTCTGGTGTGCGGGCTGCAGCCACATCTGAAAAATTGTCCTGTTAACTGGAGAATTTAACCAGATGTGTAGTTGAGGTCAGGTGATGTTTATTCTGAAGGAACCCAGGAAGCAGGCCTGAGCCCTCACTCCCTGAAAAGGATTAGGGGAAAAGGTTAGCACTTGGCCCTCGCTTTGAGCTGCACATCTATGCAGGTGAAACCTCTTTACCCTGATGTCATTTGGTTACTGAAGTATCTCAGTTACGTTTGTGGGTTCTTCCCCTGGCAGCTGAGGTGTGTTTTGGAATCTGCTGAGAGTGTGGATGTGCACATTTTCTGTTGGAGAAACTGAGGTGCAGGGAGATTAGGTAACATACTGACTCGGGAAGCTGCTAAGAAGCAGAACCTGCATTCCAGTCCAGGCAACAGATTCCAGAACTGGGGCTCGAGTCCACATCGCTCTCTCCTGAACAACAAAGATTCGGGACATTCTGGTCCCCTTCCAACCACTTTTCTTGGCCATGTGCAAAAGAAAGCATGCATTATCTGGAGGCTTCTCGTGGCTTAAGCTCTTTCTCGGCTTTCATGCAGGCCTTTAGCCTGATCTGCCCTGAACCCTGACACCCAGCGACATTTAGGAGATTCTTTTGGGTTGGGGAAAGTGGAAGGGTTCTGTCTCAGAATCCTCCGTGTGGTATCTTGTTCCATGGGGTGAGTGGGTTTCTCTGAGCAGGAGCTCTGGCCGGATGGTGGACGTGGCAGGGGGAAGGAGCAGGTAGGAGCTGGGCATTGATGGCCAAGGTGAAGGCTCCAGCCCCTGGAACAGATGGAAGCTGCTTGCGGAAGAGTGGCAGGGCGCTCCGTGTTGAGGCCCAGCGAAGCATGTGGGCTGTGTGGGGCCAGCAGCCTTGGACCTCCCTATGGTTTGTCTCTGCCCAGAGACTGGGGCTCCTCCCAATGTGGACAGACGTGTATATCTCAAGGGCTAGAGAGGGCCAGGGCCAGGGATGGTCCAGGCAATGGGGAGCAGCTAATGCTGCCTCTGACGGGGTGGTAGGACTTTTCAGTTCCATTAAAGAGACTACGAAGCGTCATCTTGATGGCTAAGCAAAGTAAGGCTTGAATCATGCCCCAGTTCCCAGGAATCGCTAGAATGTTCACTCCATGAGCGTGTTCCCACCCCTGCCCACAGAGGGTCTAGGAACCAGGTCCACCTGCACCCAGGCTCTGGGGTGGAAATGGAGAGAATGCCCATTCCCACCTGAGGACCCTGGCTTGCTGGGCAGCATGGGCAGTGCCAGTGTGCCCCTGGCTGTCTAGCTGGTATGGGCCAGAGGAGCAGGTTTAGCTCGAGGCAGGGGGGAGGGAGGTAAGCTGATGGCCATTCAGCAAGCTGGGAGGTTACCAGAGGGCAGGGAACAACGCTGCGGCCACACAATGAATGTGCCTTCACATCTCCTCTCCACCCTGGCACAGCGGGGTGTCTGCTGCCCGCCAGACCTGCGGGGCAGACGCTGAGCCACACCACTCGGGAAGCACAGGCGGCTGCTGTCCTTGGAGGAGGTGGAGGCCAAGACAGCCCAGCCCACGTGCCCTTCTGTCTCCTGTCCTCTGGTCCTGGGGACACAACCCAAAAGTGGCTTAAAGCAGAATATCAGGTTCCAAAGGTGGGGAGAGGGCGGGGGTGAGAGGAGGAGGCCATCGGTGGCCTTGGGCCAGCTCTGGGGAGGTGCCCGCAACCCCTGGCACCCAGCTCAGCCCAGGCTAGGCCATGCGGCCCCTGGACCAGGACAGGCGGTCCCATGGGCAGGCGTCCAGAGGGAGGTTCGGAGCGCCTGGCGGTGTGGGACCCAGGAGGCATGGTGGGGTCAGCGGGGATGAGGAGAGGCTAGTGGATTCCGACCCGGTGTGGGACAGCAGCTGGGACGTCTGTGAAAGAGCTCGAGGGTCACTGTCTGTCTCTCCTCTGGGCTTCCCTCTCTGGAGCACCTGTCTCGAGCTTCCTAACTGGTCTTAACCCTTTTTCTTCGGCCTTTGTGGTCAGTTGTGGCCCCTAGAATTTTCCATGCTTTTCATCCGCTCCCTCTTCACCGCCTTCTTCCTTCCCTGCGTAATTTCTCTGCTCTCTGCCACAGTCTTTTTTTTTTTTCTCTGCTTCTCTCCTTCGGGGAGAACCACCCCTACTTCTTCCCAGAAGATTCCAGCCCCTCTTCTTACCCCAGGTTCTAACTAGGCCCCTGGGCAACACCCTCCAGCCACCCCACCCGCCCAGCGGTGACTTGGCTTCGTCAGGGGCTGTGCCGATCTTACAAATCGCGTTACTCAAGACCACAGGACTGACTCTGACTTCCTGTGTGACCAGCACAGCTGGAACATGGTCATTGGTTTCACTGTCCCTCCAGGCAGCGAGCTCAGCCCTGGAAGGAGACCCCAGTTGGGGCCAGGGGCCTTGGGCCTGGGCAGGAAGCCTGGAGCTGAGCTGCTGGGCTCATGTCCTGGGCCCTGCTTTGGGGGTACTGGGGGCTCTGGTGCCAGCGGCTCCACTCCAACTGTGGCCGGTGGGTCCCCTACCAGCTGCAACAGAAATGGGCCCCACAGTCATGGAAGGGCATTGGAGCCAGTCTTGTCTCTGCTGGGCCCAGACCCCTGGGGAGCAGGCAGGGTCTTTGTACCCAAGGACCATGCCTTCGCCCTGGGATCCCAGCATAGCTCAGGAAATCCACAGACAAGGAGAAGGCAAAGAGGTGGGGGTTCACCGCCACCAGAGGCCAGCCTCCCACCAGTTCCTCCTGGCGCTGCTATTTGGGCCAAGCACCGAGGTAGGCCCTGCGTTTAGAGTCAGGAGAAAACGACCCTGTCTGGTCCTTCCTGGGGTTCACAGACACAATTCAACCACAGAATTGGTCCCTGGGGTGACAGGCACATCTCCGCAGCCCTGGCTGTGCGGGTGTGTCCAGAGCCCCCAGGAGGTCAGAGAGAGCGGGGACCCACCAGCCGTCTTGCCCTTCCTACGGGGCGTCTGTGTCCAGGGCTCTCAGGTAGGGTATTACATCTTCTCTCAGGAGAGCTTTTGGGGCTGCAGAGGCTGCTGCGCCCTACAGCCCAGACCTGCCCCCAGCACCAGTCCAGGCCTTCACACCGGCCTCTTCATCACCCTCAGAGGCGCCATCCCAAGAGCCAGCAGCTGGGGCGTGCCCAGTGTCTGAGTCGTGGTGAGTCAGCTTGGAGCATCTGACCCTGGGGAGCTCGTCCAGGGAGCACTGGGGAGCCAAGGCAGCTGGGCAGGAGAGGGGTGGTCCCGGCAGCGTGTCTGCCAGGCCTGGAGACAGGAAGGAGGCTGTTTCCTCACACTCCAGTGGCAGCATGCCAGCAGGAGAGGACCCCGGTCACTCCACGCTCGGCCAGTACCCGTACCAGGAGATCCTGGGAGAGTCACTCCATGCCAGCCTTGGGAGTAGTCATAGGTCCGTGTCCATCTGAAACCATTATGACAGGGACTGTAAAGGAGGAGCATGGGTGGGGTAGTCTGCCATCCTAGGCCCTTTCAGTGACCTGCCTGTTGGCCTAGAGTGAGCTCCCCGGGGGTCCCTGGAGCCTCGATTTCTTTATCTGGAAGAGCAAGGATGCCAGTGGGTAAATGGCAGGTGCTCAGGGTGAGGGACCTCACACTGCCCACGTGCCATTCAGTCTTGTGTCCTTTGGGCATCAGCAGGTACAGCCACTTGCGTGTCAGACCCCCATGAGTCCCGCTGCCCTGGCGGAGTTATCATGTGGGTGGGGAAGGGAGATAGGGTGTGTTTAAAGAGGCAGGTAGACGTGCCAGGTGTGGAGGAAGAGGAAGGAAGAGGGAGGAAGAGGACGGAAGAGGGGGGACGAGGGAGGAGCGGGCAGGGGCATGCCTGGGAGGGTGCAAGGGCCTCGGAGAGGGGCAGAGGAGGCCCTGAGCTGAGACCCACAAGCAGAGGGAGGAGGAACCGGTTCAGGCAGAGGCCGCTGCGGTTGAAGGTGCATTTTGCTGGGTTCGTGGTGTCACCCTGCGAGGGGATGCTCAGCTCTGCTGGGCCCAGGTGGCCTGCCCCTAGGCTTCAGTATCACGTAGACAGACATCACCTGCTCCTCACTGTGCTGGCCCTATACTGAGGGGGGCAAGTGTGTGTGTGTGCATGAGTGACTGCATTGTATGCATGTGTCAGTGTGTGTGTGAGAGCATGTGAGTGTGCATTGTGGATGTGAGTGCATGTGAGTGTGCATTGTGGATGTGTGTCAGTGTGTGAGTGCATGTCAGTGACTGCATGTGTGCATGTGTGTGAGCGCATGTGAGTGTTCATTGTGTGTCAGTGTGTGTGTGTGAGTGCATGTGACTTTGCATTGCACTTTGATACACAGTGGATGTGTCAATGTGTGTGAATGCATGTGGGTGACTGCATGTGTCAGTGTGTGAGTGCATGTGGGTGACTGCATGTGTCTGTGAGTGCACGTGAGTGTTCATTGTGTGTGTCACTGTGAGTGCATTGTGGACATGTGTCAGTGTGTACGAGTGACTGCATTGTGTGTGTCTTTGTGTCAGTGACCACTGTGTGTGGCGTGTGTGAGTGCATGTGAGTGACTGTGCCTTGTGGATGTGTGTCAGTGCGTGTGGGTCACTGCATGTGTGCGTGTGTCAGTGTGAGTGCATGTGTATTCATTGTGTGTGTCACTGTGTGTGTGAGTGCATGTGAGTGACTTTGCATTGTGGATGTGTCAGTGTGTGAGTGCGTGTGACTGCATGTGAGTATGCATTGGTGTCACTGTGTGTGAGACTGCATTGTGTATGTGTGTCCACATATGTGTGTGCGTGTGACTGCATTGTGTGCGTATGGCATGTAAGTGCATGTGAGTGTGCATCATGTGCATGTGTGGGGGGGACTGACCATAGGGCAAGACAGAGGGCAGCTGCGTGATGGTGAGCACTTCATCCCTGCCCCGGGGCACCTTCTGCTAGGTGTTTGCACCTTGGTGGTTTACCTGGTCCCCAATACCAGGCCAGGGAAGAGGCCCTGTTCTCCCCATTTGGGGTCAAAATGCTTTCCGTTTTCCTCTGCGTCTCCCGGTGTAGCTGAGCGGATGGGACTTCAGAAGGAACTAGACCAAGCAATCCAGGGGAACCAAAAGGAAACAGGAGATCCGGTGACCCTGGGGTCAAGGGTAACTAAGATGTCACTGACACACCCCCACAGGCTCCGCTTCAGCACATGGCATGTGCCAAGCTCTGTATTCAGCGTGGATAGAGGGTCTCAGGATGACCTGTGGAGAGCCTGTCCCATCCCGATGGCTGGATGATGTGGACAATGAAGCCATCTCCAGCTGCACAGCAAGGCAGTGGGAGGAGGCCTGGGGTGAAGTCAGGAAAGTCTGAGATCCAGGGGTGGCTCCAGCTCACTGTTTTCTTCCCAGGCCCCCTGCCCTATCACCCAGTGAGCAAACGGGATGGGGTCAGGGCCGCCCAGACCCGCGGGCATATCTAGTGTCATGCTGTCCCTGCCAAGCCACTGTGCGTTTCAGAAGGTTGACGGGAAGATCAGTTACGAGCATCGGGGGCATTTAGCTGGGATCTTAGCTGACCATCTTCAAAGTCTGCAGGTGGGCGCCTTAGAATAGGCCCTTCCCACCAGGCAGCCCAGGGTTGACAGGACTGGAGGGTGGGATGGCAGCAGGAAGTAGACATCGAAGGACGTCTCCAGGGCTGATGCTTTTAGCATCAGCCATGTTGTGAGGTAGTAAGTTCCCTGTCACAAGAGGAATTCAGCAGAGCCTAGCTGGATCTCAGAGAGGCTTCAAAGCAACGCTGTCCAGTAGAAATACAGTGCGTGCCACAGAAAAATTTGCCTTTTCTAGCAGCCATTTTTATTTATTTTTGAGACAGAATCTCACACTGTCACCCAGGCTGGACTATAGCGGTGTGATCTCGGCTCACTGCAGCCTCCACCTCCTGGGTTAAAACGATTATCGTGCCTCAGCCTCCCGAGTAGCTGGGATTACAGACAAGCGCCACCACGCCTGGCTAATTTTTTGTATTTTTAGTGGAGACAGGGTTTCACCATGTTGGCCAGGCTGGTGTCGAACTTCTGACCTCAGGTGATCTGCCCGCCTTGGCCTCCCAAAGTGCTGGGATTACAGGCATGAGCCCCCATGCCCGCCTAGTTGTTGTTTTTAAAAGGTGGAAAGAAACAGATGAGGTGAATTTCAATCATACATGTTGTTTAATCCAGCATACCTCAAATCTTATCCCCTAGAATAATCAGAATGAGATAAATTGTTAGAGATGGTTCACATTCTTGTGTCTGTACTGTCTTTGAAATTGGGTGTAGGTTTTACACCAACAGAGCACCTCCGTTCAGATGAGCCACGTTTCCAGTACGCATAGCCACGAGGGTCCCAAGGTTAACACGCTGGCAGATCTAGAACATTCTTTTCTGCTGGACGCAGCAACTCTAGGGCCTCAATACACCCTCTGGCCGTGCGGTAAGGAGAGCCAGCTAGAAGCGCAGGCCCTCTGGCTCCCCGATCCCCTTGGAATCGGCACCAGATGGAGGCCCGGGGAGTCCTGCCCCTCTAGAACATGGGGAGCACCAGGGGGACATGGATGGGGTGGCCTTGAAGAAATCCCTGTGGCAACAGGCCTGAGACCAGACTCAGGCTGGTCCCCTCCCAGCTCCTGCACAGGCGATAACTGGCTGTGTCTGTGACAAAGTTTTCACCTACCTGTGGCAAAGTGGGCAAAATCAGAGTAGCGTAGTGATGGTTTTCATGAAGATAAATGTGGTCACGTTTTGTGTTGAAGTGCCCATTTTTGTGATGTGATAGTGATAGTGATACCTGCTGGTCATATTCTTAAATGTCCTTATCTGGTAATATAAACAGTTAGCCATTCTTTTTTTCTCTTTCTTTCTTTCTTTTTTTTTTAAAGACAGACTTTCTCTCTGTCACCCAGGCTGGAGCACAGTGGCATAATGTGGGCTCATTGCAGCCTCCACCCCTGACTTCAGGCGATTCTCATGCCTCAGCCTCCTGAGTAGCTGGGATTACAGGCGTGTGCCATCACCCCTGGCTAATTCTTGTATTTTTCATAGAAACGGGATTGTACCATATTGGCCAGCCTGGTCTCAAACTCCTGACCTCAGGTGATCTGCCCACCTTGGCGCCTCCCAAAGTGCTGGAATTACAGGCCGGAGACACTGTGCCCAGCCAAAGTTTGGCAATTCTAATGGATCTTCCCCCTCCTCCACCCTTTTTGAATTGAATATTACAGCTGAGTATGGTGGCTCACACCTGTAATCCCAGCACTTTGGGAGGTTGAGCTGGGAGGATCACTTGAGCCCAAGAGTTTGAGACCAGCCTGGGCAACATGGCAAAACCTTCTGGTTTTTTTAAAAATTTATATTAAAAAAATAATTAAATGTTAGTAATTAGTGCGATTCAAAAGTCTGGAAACCAGGGATCTAGTGCAGGGGTCTGTGGAACAAATCTGTCCCCGTGTGGTTTTTTTAAAAGTTTTATTGGAGCACAGCCACGCTCATTTGTTTACGTGTTGTCTGTGGTAGCTTTTGCCGGGCGCCAGCAGAACTGAGCTGTTGCAGCAGGAACCATATGGCTGGCAAAGCTCAAAATATTTGCTGTCTGGCCCTTTGTAGAAGACGTTAGCCAATCCCTGGCCTACAGCAGCCCTGGCCGCAGACATCAGGGTCACGGAGCCACAGGCGATGTGAAGGGTTCTAATAGCCACATCTACAAAAGTAGAAGGAAACGTGAAATTCGTGTTAATGACATGTTTTCTGTAACCCAGTGCAAACTGTTTTCATTGCAACATTTAATCAATATCCACATGATTGAGATAGTTGGCATTCTCTTTTCATGCTGAATCTCCGAAATCCACTGTGTAATTTTCACCCATCTCAAGTGCTCCACAGCCACGTGGGGCCAGTGGCTGCTGAGGTGGACAGCTCGGATCTAGAAGGAATAAGGCTTATCTCCACCGGAGACCTAGGCGGGTGTCTCAGGACTGGGGGTCTGCCTTCCATGTTTAGGGTCCAGACCTGTGGTGTTAATCTGGGAACAGTGCCATCCACACAGAGGCAGCAGTTTATGTAGAAGGACGAGAGTTGAGTGGGTTCACAGGGGTTTCCAGAGCATCTGGTACCTGGGGTTCGAGGGAGTGAGTGTTTCAGGCTCTAGGCTGAGAGATTTTGACTTCTTCCAGTAGGGGATAGGGAGCTGCAGAAGGTCTTTGAGCAGAGAGCAACAGGATCAGATTTACAAGTCAGAAAAGTTCATCTGGGATGGAAAAGGAGGGGCTGGAAAGCTACAGACCCGGGTTGGCCAGAACAGGGGTGTGGGCAAAGGCGGCCGCAGGGACAGCGGGGGTGCACAGGGGCTTCAGCCGGAGAGGTGTACCTGGGAGGTCTGACGGACAGACCACGGAGGGGTCCATGTGGAACCGGTGGTTTCTGGCTTGAGGACGTTGCAGACACATGGGGGATGGGATGCTCGGGCCTGCGTGACCAGGCCTTGCACCCCAGCCCTCAGGAGCCCCCAGGCCCTGGCTCCCTGGTGGAGAAAAGATCTTCCCTCCCCTGGCCCTGGAGCCCTCCCTCAGGCTCCAGACTGGGCTGCAGGCCTCTGGCAGGGGGCCCTCAGGTCCAGCTCCTTCCTCTCATCTCCCCTCTGGCCCATTTGGCTGGACTGGAGCTGGTACCCCAGCCAGCTGTGAACCCCTGGCCCTCCTGGAAACTTAACACTGTTAACCCGCTGCTCTCCATGAGCACCTGCTGCAGCCGAGGCGGCCCCTTCCGACCCTGCCATTCCTCCCTTCCTTCCCTCCTCCCTCCTTTCCTTCCTTCCCTGCCTTCATCCTTCCTTCCTCCCTCTTCTTTCTTCCTCCCTCCCTTCCTTCTTCTTCCTTCTTTCTGCCCTTCCCTCCTTCTTTCCTCCTTTTTTTCTTCCTTTTTCACTCTCTTCTCTTTTCTCCTTCCTTCTTTTTCTTCCTTTCTCTTCTTCCTTCCTCTCTTCGTTTCCTTTCCTTTTAATAATTTGTATCTGCGGGCTCTACACGTCATAAAGGTACCCTTATGAAGCGTGCAGTTCCATGGTTTTTGGTATATTCCCGGCGTTGTGTGGCCGTCATCACTTCTAGTTCCTGAATGTTTTCAGCATCTTAACAAGCACCATGCTCGGTGGCAGCCACCACCCGTTCTCCCCTCCCGGCCTCCGCCAGCCTCCCTGCCCGCCTGTGTGTGGCCTCCCCGGCCTCCTCTGTGGATTTGCTGTTTGTGACTGCCTCATGCCACGGGACCACACCAGGTGGGGCTGTCTGTGCTGCCTCCTGTTTCTCGAGGGCTGTGGTGTGCAAGGTCCCGTGGCAGGAGGGCGTGGACTCTGCACGGAGGCCTGGCAGCCCTAGGGGTGGCAGGCGGGGTCCTGGGGCCTGGGCGAGGTGTGATCTTAGCTGCTTTTAGAGGGGCCTTGTGGGAACAGTTTGCAGGCCTGTCCTGCCCACAGTGGGTGAAGGAGCAGGGGAGGAGGAGAGGGATTCCCCCTCCCCACAGCCCAGGGGGTGGTCCCTCCCTTCCCCTATGTGGAATCCTCACTGCTACCCTAGCATCTGAGTTCAAGATGCCTGGGGTGTGTGGAAAAGAAAAACCCAGCCCCTCCGAGGAAACCCAGGTTGCCAACTGCTCTGGGCCCAGGCAGCGGTGGGCACCCCACCTCGTGTCTGAATCAGGCTGCGAGTGCTGCCTTTGTCCCTCTTAGAGGCCCGGCTCCTCCGAGGCTCATGGCCCCAAGTAGAAAATGACACTAGGATTCACACCGTCCCCACGGTCCCCACGGATCAGCCCTGTGCAGCTGGGCTCTTTCCTGGGAGCTGGGCAGGGCTGGGGGGCATTTGGAAGGTCCCCCCTCAGTGGCAGTGTGGCAAGAGCCTGCGTGCATGTTTGGGGTGCTGGTTATGTTTCTGGGGTGACAGGCATGTACCACAGCTGCGTGTCTGGGGCCACGGTGGCATTGCTATGGACCCGGTACCACGAGTACTGAGTTGGGTCTCTGCCCTCCATGCACCTGCAGGGCCTTCGTGTGGCCCGGGGCTAGGCAAGGGTGCACCCGGTGTGTAAGCCCAGTGGGAGGACAGGGTGAGCTGGGGGGATGAACCAGCAAATGGTCCAGGTTCCCAAACACACTGGCTGACAGAGGAGGGCACCCACTGAGAGGCCGCAGCCCTGTGTGGCTGGCTTGTCCAAGGCCTTCCCACCTCAGTGCGTTCATCAGCGGGTGTGGACGAGCAGGCCAGGCTGCCCACGCCTGCCCAGTGACCCCTCTCCCCTCAGAGCCTCAGGTTCCTCATGGGCCAGTGGGGGTGAGGACACCTCCCAGCTGGCAGAGTTGGGGGGCCACAGGACATAGGGCGGCTGTGGGGTCAGCCCCCAAGGCCACAGGCCTCTTCTGATCTCTCAAGCGGCGGATCTGTGACATCTGGTAAAGACCTTGCTAAGATAAGGTCATGAAATGCGTAGTTGACCTTGACTGTTTCTGTGTGGTCAGTTCACGGTTGGAACCCGTCCTCGGGCCGGTGCCATGCAGTTGCGCTGTTCGTGAACTGGTGGCAGGGCATATTTCAATGTAGGGTTGGAAGCGCGATTTGGAGGCACAGGCCGCGGGTTCCCTGCCTAGTGGGGGCCTCACCCAGGGCAAGCCTCACCAGCCTCCTCAGGGCGTGGCCTGTGTGGGGCTCAGGCAGCAGCTCAGTCAGTGCCCCTCGGTGCTGGACCTCCCAGAGCGAGGGGCGGGAAATCAGAACCCTCTGGGCTCCTGAGACTCTGAGCCGGCCCCACCGTCTCAGGACCCCATAAAGCGCCATCCACCCCACGACCCACCCCTCACCCAGCCCTGGGAGCCAGGGGCCCCCACTGCCCCCCACTCTGTGGTTGGTGGTGAAGGGAAGGGCTTTTACATGGGGGGAGGCCCATCTTTGTCCTGCCCTCTCCCTGGAAATCCACAGAGCCTTTGGAGGCTCTGTGCTGCCCCTGGGTGGGGCCTGGATGAACTCAGATGACCCAGCACCTCAGAGAAGCAGCTTCCAGGGTCCCCGGGGCACTTCCAGGCCCCATGCTCTGGCTCCAGGGTGCCCTGGATCCTGGGTGGGGCCAGGATTGAAGAGGCCCCAGGGCAACTGATGGGGAGAATTGAGAGCGAGAAATCTGGATGGGGTGGCAGACTGCAGGGGAAACACCAAGCACCCTCCCTCTGGGGGAGCTGGGCAGAGCGCAGCCGGGGCTGTGAGTATGCCCAGGGTGAGGGAGACAGACAGAGACAGGCTTGAGTGCCTGGTTCCCTCATCTGCAAAGGGGCTCCTCAACCCCGCCAAGCCTATGGTGGCCAGGAAAGGACTCCATGACCCACGGGACGCTGCTTGGGGACCATGCAGCCCCTCTAGAGACAGGTCCCATGGGCCTGCACCCCTCAAGTCACTATCTCCTCGTAAGGTGCTCGATAAACAGGACTGCAGAGCCTGCTAGAGACCCCAGAGGGAGGGAAGGAGGGGCCCCCAGAACCTGCTAGAGACCCCGGAGGGAGGGAAGGAGGGTCCCCCCAGAGCCTGCTAGAGACCCCAGAGAGAGGGAATTAGGGGTCCCCAGACCCCGCTAGAAACCCCAGAGGGAGGAGAAGAAGGGCTCTCCCAGAGCCTGTTAGAGACCCTGGGAGAGAAGAAGGGAAGAGGGGCCAGCACCCCCGAGGCTGGCACTCACTGTACCTGGGCTTGCTCCTGGCCATGTGCTTGGCACTGTCTGAAAGTCTCTGACTTGAGCCTCCAGCAGCCCCAGGATGTGGTCGATCTTCCCATTTTACAGAAGAGAACTGCGGCCCAGAGTGGCTGAGAAGGCTGCCCTTGGGAGCATACCTGTGGTGGGGGTAGTGTGCCCACCTCACCAGGTTCTTGAGAGAGCTGGGTTTTCTGGATTTCCTCCTGGTCCCGTGCTCGAGGCTGTCTGGAGGCCTCCAGAGGCATGGCCACTGGTCTCTTCCCCTTCTTATTTTTTAACAGCTTTATTGAGGTGTAATTTGCATACTGTAAAATTCACTCTTTGGAAAAAGTGTGCAATTCCGTGACTTTTAAGACATTCCCAGTCGTGCAGCCATCCCAGAAGCAGCTTCCGAATTTCCATCGCCCAGAAAGTTTCTTGGCCACTTCCGTTTGTTTCAGTTCTCCCACGGAGCCCAGCCTGGCATCCACATTCGGACCCGGCTTGGGACGGCCCTGGCAGGAGGGGTGGGTGGGCTCTGAGTGGCTGGGGGCTTTCCTCAGGCAGCGGGGTGGTGAGGGCTGAGGGTCTGCATCCTGACCTGCGTGCAGGGAGGGGGCTGGGCTCCTCCCCCGACCTCAGTGCTGGGGTGCGGGGCCTTCGCCTTCCCTGAGGCTCTGCCCTCCCTCGGGACCCTTCTGAAGCCCCCTCCCTCCCTTCCCCCATCTCTGCTCCCCGTGGGTGGCTCTGGACCCGCTTCCTTTGTGGCTCAGAGCTGAGCCTACTCAATTCTTTTGATCTTGGTTCAGACATCAGCCCCTCCGGCCATTCCCACTGCTGCGCGGCTCAGTCTTGGCTGCCTGAGTCGGAGCCCGGGGCGGCCACAGCTCCCAGCAGGCTCCCCACGCCTGCCCTGGCCTCATTTCCTGAGCACACCCCCCGCTGAGGCTCCCCTCCCATGGGAGACTGCACCATGGGGTGCAGG
Source organism: Cheracebus regulus (assembly GCA_963574635.1). Taxonomy (NCBI): domain Eukaryota; kingdom Metazoa; phylum Chordata; class Mammalia; order Primates; family Pitheciidae; genus Cheracebus; species Cheracebus regulus. The sequence goes on along the minus strand of CAUYQU010034391.1, from coordinate 208,053 downwards.
AGGAAGAGAGCCCCTCCCATGCTGGTGTTTGCAGGAGTCTCGTCCTCATTTGGCTGGGGCCAAGGTTTGCCCTCACCCTGCCCTGGGGAGAGCAGGAGGAGTGGGCGTGGGCCGAGCCCACGTTTGTATCCATCTGTCATACCTGGTTCCAGTCACGACTCTGCCACACGCCAGGTATAGACCTGTGCCACATCTCACTCCAGCTCCCTGGGCCTCAGTTTCCCTGTATGTAAACCTCGGACCTGTGGGCACGTCCCTCCCCAGCCAGTGCATGCGGAGCCTGCAGGGCCTTGACTCAGTGTCCTCAGCAACCCCACCGGCCCGTGTTGCTGGCTCCCAGCCCCGCTGCAGGCAGAACGCCCACAGCCTCAAGGCACTTCGTGGCATGTGCTGCTGCCCTGCCCTCCTTTGGGGTGATCCAGGTAGGCACAGGGCCCCCAAACCAGGATCAGCCCCTAATGGTCCTGTGACCTGGCCTAACTTCTGACAGAACCTGGGGGAGGGGCCCGTCCTGGACATGGACCCCAAGCCCTTGCGCAGGTCTGAAGATCGTCTCTGCAGCACCTGTGGAAGGAGCCAGGAACCCTGGTTGGTAAAGCCAGAATTTCTCCAGGGGGGCCCCAGAACCAGGAAACGGGAGCACTGAGAATAGGATTTAAAAGTTCATCCCGTCACCCCCAAGGGATGGCTGGTGTGGAGGAATCGGGATGTACACCTGCCAGCGCTGCCCGGGGGTCCCCGCCACCTGTCCTCACGAGGGCTGGGACCCCGCTGTGCCCTCCCAAGGCCTCCCCGGGCACCCCCTCCTCCCCAGGCCTTCCCAGCTCTGTCTGAAATGAGAACCAAAGGAAATGAGGAGCGGCCACTTCATTTGTGAGCCACATTGTGTTGGGGGCTCTTAATTAGGCCTAATTAGACTAATTAACTTTAAAATGAGAAACTCGGATTTGTTTCTCCTCCCTCCCTGTTTCTCTTGCTTTCTCTTCACTCCCGGTTCGGATGATGACACAAGGATAAATATTTGAATGGCTCACCAAAGCCCGGGAGGTGGAAGCCAGCCCAGAGGGCTGCGCAGGAAGGCGCTGGAGGGCAGAGGACACCAGCCTGGGCTTCCCGCCTCCCGTCCCTCCCCGTACCTGCCCTCCCACCCTGCCTGTTAGGTGTGCCCAGCTGCGTTCGTTCAGGGGCCCATGTCGGAGGCTCCTTCCTCCTGCTCTAGAAAGATGAGGGTGTGGTCTGGTCTTAGCGGATGTCTTTCTGAGCGTTCATTTTCTTCCCGGCACTAAGGCTGGAAAGATGCGTGAAATTCTGGGTCCCTTGGGTGATGCTGGTGCAGGGAGGGTTGAGGGAAGTTAAGGATGAGCTCTTCCTGCCAGGGCCACGGGGTTTCCTGCAGCGTGGCTCTCCCTGGTTCTCCCAGCTGGCTGCCCATGCTCATAGGAAGACCAGCTTCTGAGGCATCAGGACAGCCACCACCCAGGTGAGGCTCCCAGGAGGGCACCTGGACCCCCGGCCTTCCCACTTGGGACTCTCACTGCCCTCGCCAAGAGAAGGGCTCGCCTCCACGCATGCACTTTGGTTTTGCTCTGCCATGTTGTGGCCACACCTGACACTGGGTCTCCCACCGAGGGCCACCGGCATCGTTTTCATTGGCAAAGTGGGCCATGTGCCAAGGCACCCAAGTGTTCATTAGGCAAAACCTCCCCTCAAGACTGAAGGGTGAAGCCTCTCACCCCCAGGAGAGACTCTCACCTGAGCTGTGGACTTCACAGCCAAGGACAGTCCAGCACCTGCATCTCAGGGGTCTTCAGGGTGAAGCAGAACGGCCCCAGAGCTTAGCACGGCGCCGCCTGCAGGAAGGCCACAGCTGCAGGCTTCTCCCAGCTCCCCACGACGCCCTAACCTCAGGCTCCTGCAGAGCAGCTGTACTTTTCTGCCTGGGCACTGTGGCTACAGCCCCTGCCAAGTGGGGACCCTGGGGCGCAGCCATGTCCACCCCTCCCGGAGGCCTGGGGTCTCTGGGATCTTCTCGGCCCATTCTTTCTCTCCCCGATCCCAAACCCTGAGCTTCCCCATCTCACCCTTTTCCGAACCCAGCTTCCATATTCATTTCCCCGCTGCCTCCGTCTGAGCCATGGGGTAGAGGTGGGCCTGCCTGCAGAGGAAAGCAGGAAGCTGCTTCTGCTGATGTTCTAGAATGTGTTGTATGGTTAGGCTTTGGGGCAGGGCGCACAGTTCACCCTCCCAGGCACCAGCCCCCATCCAAGTGGCCCCAGCCTGTTTACATGGCTCAGCATAAGAGTTCAGGAGGCGTGGGCTGGGTAGGCTCCAGCAGACCTGTCTGGACACCATCTGGCCCAGAGACACCCACAGCACCTGGGCAAGGAGGAGCTGAATGCAGGAGACCCGCTCTGCACCTGGCTGTCCCAGGTGTGGGGGGATGCTGGGGTCCCAGGTGCCCAAGGGAGGGGGGCACCCCGCTGGCAAAGCTTACGCATCAGCCAGGAGGGCAACCGGCGGGGTGTGGGCGGGTGGGTGCCGTCTCTCCGTGCCTTCCCCTCCCGGGCAGCTCTGCACCCAGTGCTGGGTGGCCAGGGAGAGGAAAAGCACCAGGCCCGCCCGGGCAGCAGCACCGTCCCCGGTTCCCATCCTCCCTGCTGGCTCTGGGACTTCGCTGACTTTTTATGTGGCCAGGGTTTCTGGGGAGAATATTCTCCTGAATAACAGGATCTCTGCAAACCAGAGGGGTCTGGGGCAGCGTCAGAACACTCGGATACCCTGGCCTCCCCACTCTGCCCCACTGTGGCCCCACCACAGCCTGGAGAGCCTCCCTAGAGCCTTGTTTCTGGGATCTCTTGGTTCCCCCAAAGTCTTGGGGTCCACGCCTCCCCTGTTGACACCCTCAGAACACTGAGGCCTGGGCCCATGAGGCCCCAGGGCTGCGGTTTTCCACCAGGTGGGACAGGAGCAGTCGCCTCCTCTGTAAGACCTGGTGTTCAGCCAAGTGTGCTGCCCATGCCCGTGGAGGGAGCTGGCCTGGGCCAGAGAGGGACTCGGCTGGGGTCCCAGGGCCAGGTGCTCCCAGGTGAGATGGGTCCACTCTTCACTTCCCTTCCAGAGTGGCCACGCCCTGCCTGGAAGCTGTTCTTCTCCCCCAGCTTGGACCACTCCGTTTTAGGGTTGGCAGCGAGGTGGGCACAATCTTGGTCCCGCTGTCATCCTCTCTCCCCCAGGCAGCCCTGGCATGCCTGTGCTCAGGAGCACCCAAGAGCTGCATAACACAGACCTTGGTCTCCTCCATGACTCTGTCCCTCCAGGTGGCACCAGAGGGTGTTCTGAAAATGGTAGTTTGAGAACCGTTTGAGCAGAAGACGTGCCGCTGGCTTTTCCCATCCAGCACCTGCTTCCCCAAGCCCTGTGCTGTCCTCCACCCTTCGCTGTTCTCCCAGGCCTGCTCTCTTCACTGGCCCCACTTTCACCTGCCCAGGGAGACCCCGCCCGCAACACCCGAGGGCTTTGTTAGCACAACTCAGTTCAAATGTCTGATTAGTCCTTAGGAGATCGAGGGGTCAATTTTCCACAGCTCCTTCCTCTCCATTTAACTAATTTAACTGCACGATTGTTACAAATTTCATTTTATTATAGCCCCGCTTCTCAGTCCAATTGAATTACTAAAATCTCATTTTCTCAGAAGTGCTGAATATGTAATTAGAGGAAAAATTATGCTCCTGCCTGCCTATTAGGATGGCTCCATGCATGTGCGCTGCATGTGACATGTGACAGCCACACTGACGTCCTCTGTGCGGTGGGCCTGGCTGGAGGCAGGCGAGAGGCAGGGTGGGGCACGGCACTCCTCGGGCTGGGCACAGCCTCGTCCAACGTCTCACCTTGCGGGGTGGGCCCCGCACCCCGGCCGGGTGAATGAGAACATGTGTGTGCAGGCAGCCCCATGACTGCAAGAGGGGAAAACCACATTAACTCCCGATTACAAATTAAACAATATCTGTGGGCCATTGTAATTAAAGGAAAATTCAATTCCCTTCTAACGCCCCATTATGTCTGGCTCTGCAAAGTAAAGCTGGGATTGTGTGCTAGTTTAATGGGACCGGAGGTTGCAAAGGAGCATGAACATCACCCTGAGGTTCATCCTCCTTTTTCTGGCTCCTGAGAGCTGTTTTGTAAACTGTCTACTCCCGAATTTCCTCCCATCCTGCCCCCCAGAAGTCCTGCTGTGGCCTCACAGTCTCCTTCGACTGTTGTGAGTTGATTGTGACAGGAGGCTCTGGTCCCCCTAGAGTGTGGATGTGGCCAGGCACGGTGGTTCACGCCTGTAGATCCGTCACTTTGGGTGGCTGAGATGGGCGGATCAGGAGGTTGGGAGTTTGAGACCAGCCTCACCAACATGGTGAAACCCCCCTCTCTACTAAAAATACAAAAGTTAGCTGGGCGTGGTGGCACACACCTGTAATCCCAGCTACTCAGGCGGCTAAGGCAGGAGAATCGTTTGAACCCGAGAGGCGGAGGTTGCAGTGAGCTGAGATTGCACCACTGCACTCCAGCCTAGGCAACAGAGCAAGACCCTGTCTCAAACGGAAGAGCCACAACTGGAAGAGCAAGAGCACTTCAGCCACCGCTGTGAGAACAGGCAGGCCAGCTTCAGGGCCTCCATACACCCCCGACGGGGATGGATTGCAGGAGGACGCATTGTCTCCAGAAAGCGAGGTCACTTCCTGGAACAGCATCCCTGCTGGTCTGTGGAGACCCAAGTGAGGGGATGGGGTGTGTGCCCGAGCTGTGCAGTGCCTCCAGGCCTCCATGGAGGGGTCATTGGCAGCAGAGGACGGGCTTCCTGGGGCCTGTCACGTCCCTCCTCCAACCTGACCTGTCCCCTGGGCTCGGCGAACGTCTGTTTCTTGCCTCTGTGACTTGATTTGTGCTGGCTCCTTCCTTGGCTCACTGTTGTGCATCCTTCAAGGCTCCAGCTGAGCCACCTCCTCCAGGGAGCCTCCCCTGAGTTGCCTCAGGCTGAACAACCCCACCATAGCCAGGCTTCGTTTTCTGTCCTGCTGCAGATTATCTGCAGAGGTGTTTCTAACCTGCAAATTCCTGGAGGGCAAGGACCAGATAGACACCTTCCTTGCCTTGGGCTTTGCTAGAAGTTTGCCCTGTGCCCAGCCTGCAAGATTTTTTTTTTTTTTTTTTTTTTTTGAGATGGAATCTTTTTCTTGTCACCCGGGCTGGAGTACAGTAGCACGATCTTGGCTCACTGCAACCTCTGCCTCCTGGGTTCAAGTGATTCTCCTGCCTCGGCCTCCTGAGTAGCTGGGATTACAGGCGTGCATCACCACACCTGGCTAATCTTTGTATTTCTAGTAGAGACAAGGTTATGCCGTGTTGGCCAGGCTGGTCTCGAACCCCTGACTTCAAATGATCCACCCACCGTGGCCTTCTAAGTGCTGGGATTACAGGCATGGGCCACTGTACTTGCAAAGATGTTTATAAAAAAGATGAATGTGAATGAATCGATGAATGAATGAATCCCAAGTCCTTCTATCGCTTCTCAGAGAGTTCTCTGGCCCAAGAGTTTGTTTGAGAATGGGCAGGTGGGATGTGGGGGTGCCCTGGGAGCCCAGGCCTGCTCCAGGATGAGCTTGGGATGGATACATGGCAGGAGGGACAGCTGCAGACTGTGACTGCCCCACATACCTGGGGACTGCCTGGCTCTTAGAACTTAGGCTTTGGCCTTAGAGTGTAGCTGAGACCCCATCCAGAGACCATCGTGGGTCTGTCGTTCTCTGCCCTGCAGCTTGAGGTAGGGGGACACTGCCGGCCTGTCCGCTGAATGCTCACGTGCTCGCGCCTTGCATGGGGGCCTTCGTGGCCCCCAGCTCCACCCCTTGGGTGCGGGGAAATGCTAGGATTCCAGGCGTCAGCCCCGGCTCCAGGCCGCCTGCCCCACCCCACATCTGAGAGGGCATCACGAATCACACATGGATTTTTTCCTCCTGGCCCAGAGCTGTGTCTGCATTCCCTAATCCCAGCTTCATCTACTCACAGATCTCAGGAGAATCCCCCAGGGCCGGGAGCTAGACAGTCACTTACTACTCAAGCGCAGCGTTCCTGGGGAAGGCAACCCTCGCTGTGCACTGGCCCTTCCTGGGGCCAGGGAGGTCCTGGGCAGAGTGGCCCCCCATTTTATCTGCACTTCAAGGGGCAGTGGAGGCTGTATCAACAGTGGTGGGGAGAAGTGCTCTGGGACACAGGTGCACACGGTGGGCGTGCATACACCCTCACTGAAGCTGCTGAGCCGTTTTGAGGCTGCCCTCGTCCTGTAAGGGAGGTGGGAGTAGCGACCAGTCCTCACCTTCCTCAGCAGCTGTAGGGTGTGAATGTGGAGGTCGTGTGTGTGTTTGAGTGTGGATGTGTGTGTGACCATTGTGTGGGTATAAGTGACGGTTGCACGTCACTCTGTTTTTGAGTGTGTCCCCCAGCTGCGGGCATGCAGTGTGGGCGTGGGCACGGTCCTGTGCATGTGTCACTACCATCCCAGCTGAACTCTCAGTGTGTGAGTGAGTGGCAGTCAGTTTCCTGGGTTCAGCTGAGACCAGATGAGCATTTCCCAAAGGCATATTGCTTGAGAATGAGGGGGAACTCAGGGGTCTCCAGGAGCCTGCCACAGACGCATGTGGAGCCCAGCCCTCCAGGTGTGCTGGGCTCGGTCCACAGGGTGGTTTCCCTGGGCAGCTTGGGCTAAGCCAGGGGCACAGTCTCAGAGCACCTGGAGAGCCAGGGCCACAGGCAGTCAGGCCCCGAGCCATCTCTATCTCCAGCGTGGAATCCATGAGGAGGAACTGCCTGGGCCAGCACTGCCCCCAGGACTCTTGTCGCAGCCTGCCCCTGCCGCTTGCTCTTCTCAGTGGACACCCGGCCACCCCCAGGTCAGCTCACCCGGAGCTGGGCATTGAGTCAGACCCTCCCTGGCCACCTGGCACAGCTCTGTGAGTCTCCGCTCCCCAGCTCACACCAATCCCGCCGCCCACCTGCCACAGAGATGCCCACTTGCTCCTCGTGTGGCCTCGGTAGCTGCATTATCCTGGCGCCGGGGTGGCCTTGGTGTCTCCGTCCATGAGCTGGACGTGGCCTGCAGCCTCGCCTTCGCTGTGCATGAAAGCACTTAGCATACAGCAGGCGCTCAAGCCGTGCTGGTTGAGCCTTACAGCACACTCCACTGTCCCTTCCTTTGCACCCCTGGGAGCCCTGAGTGTCCATCTCTGGGGGTCCCAGTCGCCATCCTAGGGCAGCCACTGGGGACGCAAGAGAAGAGACTGCCACGCGGGCTGAGCCAGGTCCCTTTCCAGATCCCAAAATCACATCAATGGTGCCGTGCCTGCAGCTGGGCTCCTGACCTGGACACCAAGCCTCCACCGCCTTCCTCACCAGCCATGGTCGGGCGTCCTTAGCAAGGGCTCGGAAGCAGACCCAGCCTACTTCTGCTCCAGTTGGCTGTTTGTAAGAGCTCTGGTTGGGTGTTTGGGAGTAAGCAGGCGTGAGAGCTACAAGCCAGGTGCCCAGTGCCCCTGGCCTCAGAGGCGTGGGGAAGTGGAGAACAGGAGCAGGCTGGCAGTGCCCCTGGCCTCGGAGGTGTGGGGAAGTGGAGAACAGGAGCAGGCTGGCAGTGCCCCTGGCCTCGGAGGCGTGGGGAAGTGGAGAACAGGAGCAGGCTGGCAGTGACCCCATGCAGCCTGCTCAGCCCACCCCAGGCTCTTCACATCTTCACCGGCTCACCACCGCCCGAGAGGTGGGCACATGGCTATCCCATTCTACAGTAGAGGAAACTGAGGGGCAGAGGGCATGGGAAGCCTGCCCAGGGCCAGCTGACTGGTCTGCCACAGACCGGGTGGCGTAAACAAAAGGCGTTTCTCCTCTTGCAGCTCTGAAGCCTGGGAGTTTGAGATCCAGGTGTGGGCGGGGTTGGTTCCTTTGGAAGCCTCTCTTCCTTGGCTGTGGATGGCCGCCTTCGCCCCGTGTCCTCACATGGTCATCCCTGTGTGTGCATGTCTGTGTCCTAATCACCTCTTTTTGTAAGGACGCTAGTCATATTGGATTCGGGCCCACCCCAGTGACCCCAGTTTAACGTCATCACCTCTTTAAAGGCCCGGTCCCCATGCATAGCCACTTTCTAAGGTACGAAGTGTTCGGACTTGAGCGTAGGAGTTAGAGATGGTGGCACAGCTCAGTCCCTCTCAGCAGCAGAGGCAGCTCCCCCAACCGTCCAACCCCATCCTAGCTTGCAGTCAGCCCTCCACCCCCATGCTGCGTCTCCAATTGTGCAGTGACCATAAACAGCACTCATCGTTCGTCTGGGGCTGGCCAGCCAGGGAGTGGGGTGCCCTTGGTCATCAGGGCTACCATGTGCCAAGCGGGGTGGAACACGGCACTGCCAGCCTTAAGAGGTGGTGGTGGGGACAGCATGGGCCTGGAAGGGACTGTTTATGCCCTGGCCTCTGTCCCCCTGCAGAGCTGGCTCTCCTGGGAAGGGCGGCTCAGCTTTTAGGGACTTAGGGAGACCTGGCCCCGCACAGCCTCACTCCTGGGTCCTCAGACTTCACCACGCTGGGTCCCTTGGACATGTCAGTAAGTGGCACCAGCCGGTTCTCACTGTCTGTGGGCTGGATTCAGTGACCCAGGGGGAAGCCAGGCATCGTCTTCTTGGCAGGTCCCCTCGGAGGGTCCTGATCAGATTCTGAGGCCTCACAGGGAGAAACTTTGCAGTCAGTGTCTGTGGAAGGGGTGCGTGGACGGCAGGTGGGCTGTCCTCAGAGGGGATGGGTGGCTGTGGGCTCTTGACCAGGCCACAGGGCCAGCTGCACACTGGACAGCGCCTGGGTGCTGATAGGCACCAGCCCAGGGCAAAAGCAGAGGGAGCGTGAGGACAGAGTGGGGGCCGTGGGGTGGGAGATGGAGAGTAAGAATGGAGCCCACGGCTAGATATGCAAAGAAGAGAGCAGGGAGGTGTCAGGACCAAGACACCAAAGGGGTCTCTCTGCGTCCCTGGGGTCCTCCAGAGGCTCGTGCCCTGGGCCCCCTCCCCCACCTCCCTGGCCCACAGCAGTGGCTGGCGAGAGCGCAGGGGCCGCCACGCTGGCCAGGGAGGCTGCAGACCAGACAGTGTGGCTCTGTAGCTTGCCAGGGATGAAATTCATTCTCACCCAGCCGCCACAGTGGGGCAAACACAGCCAACCAAGGGCACGGAGTCCCTGCGCCTGCCAGCGTGCCCTGTTTCCTCCCAGGCCTCCTGTAGAAGGGCCAGTTCCCATCAGCAGAAGCCGAGGACTCCAGCAAGCCAGGCTCGCCCTGTCCTGCTGTCCCGCTCCGGGGCCAGCCAGCCGGGTCTGTAAAAGGCCAGCCAGCACCTAGGTCAGGCTTCTCGGGCTATGTGGTCTCCGCTGCAGCTCCTCACTGATGCTGCAGTAACGCAAGAACCACCACAGACAATATGTGAGTGGGTGTGGCCAGGTTCCAATAAAACTTTATTTACACAGAGAAGCAGTGGGCCAGATTTGGCCCAAGGGCTGAATTTTGCCTGTTTTGCCTGTTGACCATGGGGACCCTAGACCTGCCCAACTGGAGATGTGGAAAAGGGGTGAGGGCGGCCAAAGAAACCTAGTCCCCTGCCCCCACAGTGTATAGGGCTGCCAGGTCTCCAGGGTCACTGTCCCTATGAATGGGGACCCTCCCAGCCAGAGGCTCATCCTCTGTTGTAGACCCAGGGAGGCTGGTCCAGAGATCTATGGTTGGTTCTGGGTGGATGAAGACTGGAGGACTGGGGTGGCCACCATGGAACCCCCAAACATCCCGAGTCCTGGCCCGCAGAGGGTGAATAACAGTTTCTCTCTGGGTGACCTCCCTGCATACTCAATCTCTCTGCATCCAAGACCCCCAGAAGGCTCAGAGCCTAGCAAAAGAGGCGGGCGCATTCTCCTTCCCAAGACTTTCTCCCCATCACCCCCAAGTGTGTCAGTCCCCAGAACAGCAGCCAGATTGGACTCTGGCACCAGGGGACGCCTAGGCCTGGCCGAGGGATGAGGCCGCTGAATGATGCCCACCTGGAGGGCCAGGGAGGGTCTGGATTTGGGGCATCCCCGAGGGGCCCTGCTGTGTGCACCTGGGAGGCAGCGGTGCTGGACTGGTACCGAGGCTTTAGCCGGACACCCAGGCCCTGTGGCTGTCAGAGAGGAGAGGTGTGAGTGGGACCAGCTCCATCCCCAGCCACCATCAGGAGGGGAGTGCCTCTGAGATTCCTCCAACTTGGGGGCACAGGAGTGGGCTTCCTCCTGCCAGACTGTGGCACCCTGGGGGCTTCCACCACCCACCCTCCAGTCCTCACCTCCCCCATCCTGGAGGTGCGGGCATCCCCATTCTCTTGCCTACCCTGGTCAGAGTTGGTCGTCCACAGAGAGTTGTCTCCGTGCCCCTAAGGGACAGGGTCCTTCTCCCCACCTGCTTTGTCTTCACCCTGAGGTCCCCCTGCCCCAGCTCTGGCCGCCTCGACTCTGTCACACAACATTACCATTTCATAATACTCTGAAATATACATGAAGTCGGCTGAATGCAGACAAAATTGCACCATTTACTGCATGAATATTTCATGCTGGCTCCGCTCCGAGGTATCTGTCTGATGGAGCTGGGAGCCTGCCGCCCGGACCTCCCTGCCCACTGGCTTCCTGCCCGAGAGCAGGCAGTGCCCAGCTCCTCTGCTGAGTTGGGGTTGCCCGAGGAGTGGGTAGGGGACAAGTGTTGAGGAGTCCAAGTGATTGCCGGGGGTACTGTCGGGGCTGGTGGGTGTGGGGTGCGTTCCGAGCAGCACTCTGGCAGCCACACCCCCACCTCATGGGCTCAATGTCCGCAGTAAAACCTCACCAAGACACAGAGCCCTGGGCAGAGTGGGACATGGCACTGGCTGGCCACTTTAGCACAGTACTCGGTCAGAGACTGCTGCTGCCCTGGGAACCACTGGACAGAGCTCATATGCCCTGCCAGGGAGGCCCCCATTCACAGCTGGCCACTGCCCCCTCCCCCACCCATCTGGATGCGTGGCACGGCTGCCACCCCTTCCTCAGACACCGAGGCCGGGCTGCTAGTGCCACCCAACGAGGGCTGAGGCGTCCTGAGAGGAACAGGACTCAGGGGGCTGCGGGAGAGCAGGGAGGGAGGTGGGGGTTTGCTGCCTGCCTGTACTTGTGCAGGTGCCTGGGAGGCTCACGCTGCTGAGGGGAGGGTTTGGGGAGGCCCCAACGCTGGCCTGCCAGGTGGCGCGAAGCCCCCACTCCTCAGCAGCATCTCCCGCCACAGCCTCCCCTTCCTCAGCGAAGCAGCGACCAGCCAGGGGGGCAGCAGGGAAGGGGCTGGTGGCCCTGAGTGCTGAGGTCTTTGGTGCAGCTGATCTCACCCTGAGCCACGTGGGGACCAGGCAGGGTGGGTTTGCCCTGAGAGAGGCCAGGGTGAGACCCAGCCCAATACTGGCTCATTCTGGCTTGTGGCCGGCTGGCGTCCTTCCTCATTCTGTCTGCCCTCAGCCAGACCTCCCCAGTCAGGTCCTGAGCCCTTCAGCACAGGCGCCTGGCTTCCCCCCTCCATCCACTCTTCCCCACTCATCCACTTAGGTACCCAGTCCTTTACTGAACACTTGCTGTGTCCTGGGCATCATGACAGCACTGGGGTGCAGCAGAGAACGAAAGACGAGGTCTTGGTCCTCACAGGCTCACCATCTGCAGGGCCCCGAGACAGAGGCTAACAGGGGAACCCCCTTCAGACAGATTGGCCAGGGAGGACATCTCTGAGGGGACAGCTTTGAAACAGAAGGAGCCGGGCAAGGAAAGACTGAGGGAACACCGTTGTGGCCACAGGGAAGAGCACGTACGAAGGCCCAGAGGCAATAGAGCTTAGCGTGTTCGAAGAACTGATTGCAGACTCTGGTGGCCGGAGCCAGCCGGGCCAGGCGGGACTGGGCCCTCCCCAACCCATCTCCGGACAGTTGGTTCTGCGGTTGTCACTTGAGGGTGGAGTTGATTAGGGGGCTGGAGACCACCATGGGCAGCAGGCTCAGGCCTGGGAGGGCATGTGGTGACAGAGGGCTCGGCTGCAATGGTGGGTACCGGGTATCGACATCCACGGTCCCTGCCAGGCAGAATGCCCATTGGCAAAGGCAGAAGGAGGAGGTGGGAGGCCAGGTGCCGAGGTGCAGGCAGTGGCATTGATCACACGTGATTCTCCCCTGGTTTCTTTTCCTGTGTGTATAATGTCTGTGCAGCAAGTGAGGATTGGAAGGAAGAATAAAAAGCCAGATGAGAAGTTGGGGAGCTTGGTGTTCTCAGTGCTGTGTGTCCTTGGGCAAGCCCCTTTGCCTCTCTGGGCTCTGTTAAATAGGAAGCCTGGCCCACCGTGATTCCCAGGGACCTGCCAGCTTTAGCCACTCCTGTCATTCTGAAGTCCCCAGCCTTGACACTGGGGCTCAGCTGGGCTCATACCTGTTACCACTCCTCCAACCCAAAAAAGGGCTTCTTGTGGAGAGACAATTTTCTAGCAGAGAGAATTTGGAAATTCTCTCAGTGAGGTGTGAAGTTCCTTCAGCTCCTTCTAGAAGGCCTGTGCTGTTTGCCTCCCTGGCCACACCCCCTGGACATCTTGGCCAGAATGGGGTGCAGGGAAATGGGGTGACCATGGGTGGTCATTGCTGTGTCCACCCCCACCCCAGCCAAGGATCTGGGAGTCAGCAGTTCTGCAAAATGAGAGGGACCCCAGAGCAGGCCAGGGGTCAGGGGAGACACAGCCGGCCCAGGGCGAGGCAGGAAAAGTGAGTTGCTCAGTCAGTTAGGGGCAAGACGGGGATAGAGGAAAGAGGGCAGCCCCGGCAGATAGAGGTCCTGCCCTGCACTTAGGGAGTAGGGTGTGACGGGGTGTCTGGACCATGGGTCCACCCAAGCCAGGCACCCCCAGACCTCCCCTGCCTCGCCAAAGGAGGGCTGGAAACCCCCCAAGCATAGTCAGGGGTGTGGAGTGCTGGCAGCCTGTGAACACCCTCAAGAAAAAAATGGGTGATGTAGCGACAGCCTGGAGGCCAGCGCGGTGTTCCTGGCATGGGACAATGGGGCCCGTCCCGGCGCCTGCGCCCAGGTTGCTCTTTCCCTCTGCCCTGTCTTTGCCTCTGGTCCTTCACCCTTCGGAATGTGGATATTGTTCCAGTCCCCCGCAGCCGTGTCTGCCCTGCTCTGGCCCTCGCGCTGGTTGCCATTTTTCCTTCCCTCTCTTCCCGATTGGTCTCCTTGCAGGATCCCTCCGCCTCTCCCAGCTCCCAGGGTCTCTGCCTACCTTTGCAGCTTGCAGGTTTGCACAGAGGGTCCAAGGTGCTTGGCAGCACACAGAATGAGTGCCCTCATCCCAAGTTTGGGGTGACCCCCAGCCAGCTGGAAAGAGACACCCTGACCCTAGTCCCCGCTATGGAGTCTGCTCCCCTGCCTTGGCGGGGGCCCGCACTGCCCCTGCTGTCTGGGCCTCAGCTGGCGCAGCGCTTTGATTTATCTGGAAGGCGGTGTCCACGTTTGCTGACCCAAAGCAGCGCGTCTCAGCTCCACTGAGGATGGACTGGGGTAGGCGCCTTGAAATCTTGCCCCGAGGGTGTCCAGGTCCCAGGCTCCGGAGAGCAGCTGGTCCTGGACGTGGCTTCGGACCCTGCAGGGATGGAGTCCTCTGGGGCTCTCTCCACCCCAGCCCCTCTGCTGGGCCCCCACTTGCCCTCTTATGCACCATCTCAGGCTCCCAGCTGAGACTGGCTGTAGGCCATCGAGTGTTGGGACTGGCGGGTGGGGGGCACCCTATGGCTTCCCAGCCTCCCATCACCCCTCCGGCTTCCCCGTTTCTTCGAGTTCTCCCCTGCAGGACAGGGGCCTTGGGGATGTGGGAGCTCAGCCTGCACCTCCTGTCCTTGCCTCCCCTCCTCCCCTGCAGGTCCCCTCCCAGCCCGGTGCCTTCCCTCTCTGCCGGGAAGCCCCTTCCCCTCCTTCCCATGACACCGAACGTGTCTGGGCCCAGAGCTGTCCTGACTCTTCTTGGGGGGCCCTTCTGCCGCCACACTGGATCTCGCTCCTCCCTTTGGGCTGCGTGTCTTTTTCTTCTCCCAAGGCCCCTCCCAGGGCCGGGGGTGGTCGGCACCCGGGCTCTGATGCCAGCTTCGTTGCTTGCCTTGGGCGGGGGTCGCAGTGCGAGGATCAGACCCAGAATCTGCGCCAGGAGCTGCGTTTATTGTTGTGGTTCGGGGAGTCCGGGGCCCAGCATGGCGGAGGGGAGTGGGTGCGGAGCACTTGTGGAGTGGGGCCCTGAGAGGTGGCCCTGCCCCAGTGAGAGCCGCACAGCAGCGGGGCAGCTACCAGCACTGCCCAGCCCTCTGTGGCAGGCAGCGAGCCTGGCATTGCCGACTGAGGCTCCCTCTCGAGCGGCGTGAGGCGTGAGCAAGCCCTCATCTTCCCATTGCGCACACAGGGACGCTGAGGCTGGAGCTCAGGTGACAGCCCTGAGGCCCCCTGGCCACTGAGAGGCACCGTGTGGCCTCTGCAGGTCTGGGTCCAGGGCCCCAGAGCTGCCCTCACCTCTGTTCCCTCCTCTTATCTCGGAGGTGCCCATTCCTACCTGCCTCTGCTCTGGCTGAGAACGCGGGGCAGGTGTGGGGTTGCCAGGGAGAGGAGGCGATGGGAGGTGAATCTGTTAACCCGGCCCCTGCAGGCCTGGCCTTGCCCCCAGAGGTGGTCAGGCATCCCCTCATTCAGTGACGGCTTTGGTGGCCTGCACCTCCCACCACCTGCCCGGGTTCTCGAAGCTGAGCTGGTGTGGCCGTCTGCAGTGTCGGGCAATTCAGCCACCTCCTATCTTGAGCAAGGGGCGCACAGGACCAGGGTAAGGTTGAGTCGCTGGAGGAACTGCCTGGGATGGGGAGCAGGGCACGGGGGGTGCAGATGGAGCTGAGTCGGGGAGTTGGCGGCCTGCAGAGCCCAGAGAGAGGCCAGGCCTCTACTGTCTGCGTTCCCCGGGCCCACAGCAGCCCCTGCCCCTTGGCCCAGAGTGCGCTACCCAAGCAGAGCGGCCCCGGCCCAGCCAGGGCCCCCCACCAGACGTCGTGCCTCAGGACCCTCAGTCTCCTGGGACAGGGCCGCTGCTCCAGGTCGTGGCCCACCGCTGCCACCACCCTCTAGTCCTGACCTCAAGGGCAGGTCCTGGTTGCCCCTCCCCTGTGGATACCTGAGAGCCCCTGCTTATCTGCCCCCAACTAGATCCACCCCCATCCCCACCCCACCCCCGGCACTTAGCCTGAGTCCTCACTGCAGCCACAGTCGCTGCTTATAACGCCTGTCCCCATCTCATCTCCAGGCCCCAGAGGAGGAGGCTGGCAGCCATCTCTGTCCTCTCGCCCTGGCATTCAGGGACGCTCAGCGGAAGCTCAGCTCACCACGATGCCCGGCAGCTGCCCTGCCCTGTTCTCCCGGAACCTGTGGGTGCCTTTGCCTGACCCCACCCGGCGTCCCAGGTCCTGGGTCCAACAGGGTGGGAGAAGTCCTGAGCGGGCAGGCATGAGCCCCTAGGCCACCCCCAGCCTTCTGCAGTGTGTGGGGACAGTCCAGCTGGCAGGGAAGGCGGCCATCAAGCGGTCCCAAAGAAGGAATTGTCCACAGACACCCCAGCACACTTCCCACTGCCCGAAGCACCCGGCTGCCAAAGCTCCTCTCTGGCTCCACCTCTCTAGAGCCCTCCTCCTGCGGCCAGGTCCCCCTGGTGTCCACCCTTGCTCCTCCCCAGGATAGCACTGCCCGTGTTCCAACCCAACAAGTGGAGAGACCACCAGGAGGGGTCAGGGTTGGGCCTGAGCCAAGCGCCCTTTGTCCTCCCTCATGACCCCCTCCCTCCCCCCCCACCCCCCGCCTGCATCCGAGCTCCCTGTGGCTGCGCCCGGTCACGGAGGGGTCCTGAGACGCTGCCTCCCACACTCTACTCATCCCCAGATGGATGCCCTGCCGCCTTCCCCAGCCTCTGCTAATTGGGAAACACCATCCCCGGTGTAACCCTGGCAATAATAGCACAGACGTCACATTTCTCTGGCAGGCAGCGGGGGTCTCTGCCTGGGTGCTGCGGGAGCCTCGGGGCCCTGGAGGGTCTCCTTCAGCTTCAGGGTGTGCTGTCGTCATGGGGGCTGGGGGAGCTGCAGGCTGGGAGTTTGAATCCCTCCCAGTCTAAGCCCAGCACAGCATGAGGGTTTTATGGTTAGTGTGTCTTGAATGAATTTTTTTGCAGCCCCTTGAGGTTCCTGGAGAAAGGCCAGGCTGCCCCCCTCCCACCGTGATCTTACAAACTCAGGAGCTGATCAGTGCCCTCGAGGATGGCCCCAGCGTTTCCCATCCTCTGGGGACTGTAGCTTAGCCTCCCCCAGCCAGGCCCAGGGGGCCCTCGGAGGCTGCAGGAGCCCCGGCAGGGTCGGCCTCCCTCCCTTGGCACTCCTCAGACTTTGTGGCCTGCGCTTCCAGGATAGAGTTGCCCAACTGTCCTCACTTCCAGGGAGCAGCTGCTTCCTGTCGGGGACTGAGATTAGATCTTGGTCTTAGTTTATTCTCATCAGCCTATAAGGCGGCCCCACCTACTGTTAACCTCAGGTGAGGATTAGGAAGCAGATACCCAGAGAGCTTCAGTGGCCTGTGGGAGGCACTCAGCGGCCGGGGACAGAGGCAGGATTGGAACTGTGGTCCCAGGGCCGGAGCAGGGGGCTTTCCCTCCTCTTGTGGCTCAACCCTGGGCTTGGCTTCAGGTCTGCGGCATGAGCCCTGTGCCCCACCCCTAACTCCTATCACCCAGGCCCCAGTAGTGGGGTGTGGGGCATGTTTGCGCTTCTAGAAACATCTAGGCTTGGACCTGCCCCACACCAGGAAAGAGTTTCTGAGTGAGGCCTGCTGGAGGCAGCTGGGAGGCTGAGGAGGGGACTATTGGTGGGAAACTGGACCCCAGGCCGCCCACCAGAATGGAGACCCCAGGCACGGAACAGAACGGCAAGGAGTGTTAGCCATGATCACTCCCAAGACCTAGAGAGGTGACTGTGCTCCCATCTGCCAGGCGCCTGTCTCTGGGTCTTTAGAGCCGCACCCTGGGGTCCCACAGGTGAGGAAATTTGGGTCGCCAGCCAGAGCCTGGCCCTGCGCATCCACCCTCCCCCCGGGGCCCCACGGCGGTGGCTCTGTATGGATGGTGCAGCATTTCAGGTAATGAAATATTCACAGGTCAGTGATTCCTTGAGAAATGATGGGGATCAGTCAATTCCTTTTCAGGGAGTAATTTTCTTCCCCTTCACAGCCTCTGTTTCATGTTGACAGTCATTAGCATGAGAGAGAGGCTGGATCGAAGGCGCTTGGCAAAGCCTGCACCAGCTACCACCTCGTTGCCCACCAGCAGCCCTGGCCAGGTGCTGGGTGCCAGGGTCACAGAGCCTGCTTGGGCACACTCATGGGTGGTGGACGAGGCCTGTGGCCAGCCCAGAGTCAGGGGTGTGCAAGGCTGACCGGGCCCCACGTGCTCTGCCTTCTGGGGTCTTGCCAACTACCTGCTTTCGGCTTTGCCGAGGGCAGGGGCAGCCGTGGCCCCCAACAGCCTCTTATTTAAAGGTGAGGCCCCGCCCTCCCCAGCAAGCTCCTCCTAATCTCTGGACCAGGGCCTGCCTCTTGGCAGCAGGGAACTCCCCAGGCCTCCCTTGGTGCACACCACGAACAAGGCTCCCAGGGGGTTGAGGGAGTGCTGGTGGCCTCGCTGCCTTCACAGCCTCTTCTAGGCTTCGGGCTCAAACCCCAGCTCTGACGTTCTCAAGTTAATTGTCTTCTCTGCATCTGGGTTTCTGCTTCTGTAACATGGACCTGGTAGGACTGGTGTTAGGTGTGGATGCAGCCGTGAGCACCCAGTGCACCTGCAGAGGGGAGCACTGGGCAGGTTTCCTGCCTCCTGCAGAAGGCCAGACATGTCCAGCCCCTCCTGGGCCCACAGTGGCCTCTTGACCTGGGCCGTGCTGTCTCTGAGGATGACACAGGCAGGAAGACAAAGGACCAGCCTTGGAGTTGGTGGGTCCCGGCTCTGGTGTCCAGACAGCAGCACAGCAGGCTGGGAACGTGGCACCGGGGGCTGGTCCCAGGACACTCGGAGTCCAGCACCGTTTATTTTGTCCTGTGTTCTCTGTAAGATCCAAAGTAAAGGATGTGGGCCTTGGAGGCAGGCCAGGGGCCCGTTAAAGTCAGAGGGGGCCGCCAGGGAGCTGCTAGACACCCTGCCCCGGGGCCAGCAGTGGGGGTACTGCTACTCAGGCCTTTGCCTTGTCCCCTTGGCGAGGTTGAGCCTGCAGGGAGGAGGCCCACCATCTTACCTAGCTTCTGCAGGACCTTCCGGCAGCAGTCCCGCATGACCAGCAGGCCACCATGGAAAAGCTTTTCTGGGCCCTGGGCGGGCACCAAGTCTGCTCCCGAGCCAGGCGGGGCCAGACCCACAGATGGCAGCTGGTCACACACACAGACCAGCCCCTTAGCTGCTCCCCAGTTAGGCACGAGGCTTGTCTAGCTGCTCTGCATGCGTCTGGGAACCAACTGACTTTGCCCGAAACCAGAATGCCGTGTAGAGCCCTTCCAGGCCCGCAACATTGAACCAGAACAATTCAGAGAGGGAAAGAATGGGGCTAAGACTAAACCCAGGTTTTGAGTTCAAGCCCAGGCAGCATCCTTTTAGGACGGAGTCACGTACCCTCCCGCAGACCAGGTCTAATGCAGTGGTGAAACTGCCTGCCCATTGGTGAGGGTGAGCCTCCCGTCACGTGGCCCAGGGCACAACTGCCGCGGTGGGCCGGGTCCATCTCTGGTGGGCGCCTGTGGGGGGCATAGCAGCATCTCCAGCCTTTCTGCACTCGAGGCCAGGGGCACCCCGAGTTGTGACAACCTGCCCCAGGGGTCCTCCACCCCTCCCCGGCGTGCTGGGAACCGGGCCGCACGGCAGGAGGTGAGCAGCGGGCAGGGGGGCGAGGCGTCCTCTGTACGTGCAGCCGCTCCTGTTGCTGGCATCACCACCTGAGCTCCACCTCCTGTCACATCAGTAGCCACATGAGATTCTCAAAGAAGTGAGAACTCTATTGTGAACTGCACAAGGGACCTAGGCTGCACGCTCCTTCTGAGAATCTAATGCCAGGTGAAGTGAAACAGTTTCATCCCAAAACCATCCCTCCCAACTGCCCCCCTGCCCCCGCTGGTCTGTGGAAAAACTGTCTTGCACGAAACCAGTCCCTGGTACCAAAATCACCCCATGTCCCCTGCAGGACACCGTCACTGGCTAAGAGCCCCCGTTTGGACCACATGGATCCACGTGTCAGTGGGCCCAGGTGCGGAGCGGGACGGTGCACTCACTTTGCCAAACGCCCTGCCTCTGGCGGTGGCAGAGAAAACGCAACCACAGAGCAGCCAATACCCCGTTTCCTCCCTGCTGCCACTGCGTGCAGTGCTCAGCACGCCTCTGCGCCCCAGGAGGAAGGCCAGGGTGGCGGGGCGGGGCGGGGCTCCCTCTCAGAGTCGACTGGCCCTGTGTGTTGGGGCCAGGGCAGCTTAGGGGCTGGCCTGTGGGCTGGCTCTGGAGAACACAGTGAGCAGCTGCTTCCCAAACTCGGCTGCACATTAGAATCACCTTGGGAGCCTTTAAAAGTTCCCGTGCCCAGGCGTCACCCCAGACCAGTGACATCAGACCCTCCAGGGATGGCACCTAGCCACCAGTATTTCTTTAAGCCTCTGAGATGATTTCAGGGCACAGCCACATTTCAGAACCACCACACACATAGGGAACTTATTTGAAATACACTCTGCCTGCCCCATCCCACGGAATCAGAATCTCTGCAAGACCCCAGGAGATGCAGGTGCACACTCGGGTGTGACGTGCACGGTCTCCTGTGTTGGGGGTCCTGGCCAGGCTCGGTGACAGGACAGAATCTGTGCCCAGACTTGGGCTCGGGGCTTCCTGAGCTGCTTTCTGGGCCATCGCTTGGTTTTCCCGGTTATCTTAAGACAGGCAGTGACTAAGCACCCCCACACCCTGCCCCGCCCCCGACATGCTGCAGTTCAGCTCGAGTTCCCTGCTGGGTACCTGGAGGCATCATCGCAGATTCTCCTCCCTGGCTCGGGTGGGAAGAACCCAGCCTGTGGGGGTACTGGTGGGCTCGCCTCTTTTGGACTCGGAACCTGGCGACAGCTGAGAGGTGGGCCTGTGAGCCCCCTGTGTGGGCCAGGAGGCATCTGAAGGGAGGGCGTTCGCCTCGAGCCCTCAGCTCGGACAAACCTGCGCTTCAGGCTGGTCTTTGGCACCCCCGTGCCCGAGTGGAGGGGCACTTAGTCCTCAATTGGGGAAACTGAAACCCAGAGAGTTTCAGTGGGCTTCGGGAGGCACTCGGCAGCTGGGGACAGAGGCAAGATTGGATTGGAACCGTGGTCCCGGGGCGGGGGGAAGGGGCTTTGGGGGAGTGGGGGGTGCTCATTCCTCCTCCTGCAGCTCAACTCTGGGCTTGGCTTCAGGTCTGCGGCATGAGCCCTGCCCCTTCCACCCCCAACTTCTGTCACCCAGGCCCCACCAGTGGAGAGCAGGACATGCCTGAGCTTCTAGAAACATCTGCAGCAGTGGAGAGCCGGGCATGCTTGAGCTTCCAGAAACATCTGGACTCGGGTCTGCCCCATGCCGGGAAAAAGCTGAATGAGGCCCGCAGGAAGCAGCTGGGAGGCCGGGAAAGGGCCCCTGGGAGGCTGGAGGCCACTTGGCACCTCTGTGATAGGTGTCTCCTGCCTGTCCTACCCACCCCATCCTCTGTGGCCTTCCTGCAAAATCTTGGCCCGTTTTTAAACAAGGCAGCCACAGGGTAGGGGTAGAATGGGGCTTCTTCAGGCCTCACAGGTCCTGCCCCGAGAGCAGGCTTATTGGCCACCCACTGACCCCCAGGACGGCTTGGAGGGCCTGGCCTGGCTCAGAGGCAGGGGGAGGCAGGCCACCCTCTCTGGCCAGCTCAGCGATCCCTTCACCCACACAGAACATCCTCTGTAGGAAGACCTCTGGGCCCCTCAATGCCTGTGGCTTAGATGTGTCCTTCTCCAAAGGGTGTCACTGGCAGAGCTGGGCACAGGTCCCTGCTACCATCCAGGTGTGGGTCAAGCTGGTCAGCCCCACTTCATGGCCGCCCTTCAGTGGAAGGATGGGGGTGTCTGTCCAGGCCTGCAGTGAAATAGGAATGGGGTGGGCATGAAGGGCACCCTCCACTGGGTGTCCTGAGCCCAGGCACTGCAGGGTAGGGGTCCTCATGGACTGGAAATAGAGGGGGTTTTCATGAGTCAGTGCTTCCTGCAGGAGGGCTCCGAGGTCACCACCCCCCTTCCAACCCAAAACATGCCCAGCCTCAGATGCAAAGTGGCTTCCAGGCATGGGGGCCTGTGCTGGAGGGTGACTATCCCCTACCCCCATTCCTGTCCCTAGGGAGCCCCTGCACGTGGCATTGGTTCTGGGTGAAGGGGGTCACCTGTGGCCAGAGCAGAGGTGTCCCTGGTGGGAAGAATCCCGGTTCTGGTGGCCAAGGCCCAGCCTCATCAAGGAACTTCTCTGTGCAGGGTTGTGTCGAGCCTGGAAGGAGACCCCTGTGCTCTGGGTGGGATGGCTTCGGAGCTGTAGGGGTAGCAGGGAGTGGAGGAAAAGAGGGTCAGAGGCAGAGCTGGCTGGGAGAAGGACAAATGGCTGAGACGGATTTATAGACCAGCCCCCACCAACCAACGAGGACAGCACCATCTATGGAACTGTCCCCAGAATCCGGGTCCCCCAGGAACAGGCTTAGGGAACTCCCCAGGGGGCCTGTGAGAACAGAGGCAGAGTGGGCAGAGAACGGGGTGGACTCGGGCAAGCTGGCACAGCAAAGATGTGGTCACTGCCCGTTGCCACTCTCAGATGCGAGGCTGTCCAAAACAGGCACAGGGACCCATCTTTTTGCAGGGTCCAAGGTAGGGTGGGCAGGTGGTCCCGCCCTTCTCACTGTTAGCCCAGCCCGTGCAGCCTGCTGTGAGTGCCCCTGACAGATGGGAGGCAGGGGCCACCCTCCTTCACACAGCAGCCCACCGTGTGCCAGGATGCCGCTGCCCTGGGCCTCCCCCTTCATCTTCTAGTCCTAGGCTTGGACTCAGTGGGATGCCAGGAGGGGCCACATGTAGGGGTGGGGGGCCATGGTCTTCAGGGTTATGGGGAGCAGTACTCCCAGGGGCCTGGTTCTCCCTCCGTCCTTGAACATGGCTCTTGGTAGAAAAGTCTTTGGGAAGTAGAGGACATTGGGGCCTGTGTACCTGCCCCTGTGCCCAGAAGCCCAGACCCATCTTTCAACAACTTCTTAAGAGCCCAGACTGGCCTAAGAAGCAGCAGTGCCCCTGACGCCTCCGGCCCCTCCCCACCTGCACACACCCACGAGTAGCCTCCCGCCGGCCGCCGCTGTGCCCCAGGGGCGGAGTTTAGTTGCAGCCCCAGTAGGGGCACTCCTGCTGGCTGGGTCAGTCCTGCTGGGGTCAGAAGTCTGGGGAGGGGTCGTCAAGGAGAAAGGGTGGCTTAGGGTGGAAATTCCATTAGTGCTCAGCCATGGGCAACAGCGCCTGTTCAAAGAATACATTCAATTAAAAATTGATTTTTCAGTTTAATCTCAATCATAATGAACCACGTTCAGACCCCTCCTGCCTCCTGGACAGGGCTGCTCCCACCCCTGGGGGCTCTGCAACCACCTCCCCATCCCTGGAGGCAGGTGATACAGTCAGGGGCCAGAGGCCAGGAGGGAATAATTACCAATGAGGCACACAGGGAGTTTTGTGAAATGAAAGTGTCACGGTGGCAAATCGTCTTTTTATTTACTGCAAGGTTGTGTTTTCGGTGTGGCTCCAGTTAAAAGCTGCGATATTTAATTTCCCTCCATCCAGATGGTATTTCAAAGCGTCGTAAAAGGATAGCAGCACCAACCTTTTCCCTCTCTCTTCCCACAAACTCAGAGGCAGGGGGCAAGGATCCCATCCCGGGCCCCGCTGTGTCTCCTCCTATTTCTCAGGGTTTCTTTGCTTCCTGGCTGAGTGCATCCCTTTCTTCCTGTGAGCTCAGGTGTGTAAGGCCTGGCTGCCTAACGCTCACTGCCGGCATCACCGTCAGTTTCACTTGCGATTCTGGGGCACGGTGCCGTCTGCTCACCTGTGTTAACACCTTTAGTCCTCGTACAGCCTGGCTGGGGGGCTCTGTTTTGCCTGCTTTACAGATGAGGAAACAGGACCCCAGGGAGCTGAGGGACTTACCAAGGGACCCTCCCCCAGCTCCTCAGGACCCAAGCTCCAGCCTGCCCACCTGGGCGCATTGCCAAGGAACTGTGGCTTTTTGTAAGTGTTAGGACATCAGGACACTCGGCCCCACCCCAACCACCTGACCCTCTCCTGCTCATGTGCTGTGTAACCTCAGCCCCCACACTCACCCTCTCTGAGCCTTTGTAAGAAGAGAAATCCAACCCTGGCTTCTTCGTGATAGAACTGCGATTTGAACCAGGCACGGTGGCTCACGCCTGTAATCCCGGCACTTTGGGAGGCCAAGGAGGGCAGATCACGAGGTTAGGAGTTCGAGACCAACCTGACCAACATGGTGAAACCCCATCTCTACTAAAAATTACAAAAATTAGCTGAGCGTGGTGGCTTGCGCCTGTAATCCCAGCTACCTGGGAGGCTGAGGCAGAAGAATTATTTGAACCCAGGAGGCAGAGGTTGCAGTGAGCCAAGATCGTGCCACTGTACTCCAGCCTGAGCAACAGAGTGAGACCTTGTCTCAAAAAAGAAAGAAAAAAACTGCAATTTCAGAATCAGGTGCCCAGGAGAGACCCTCCCGGACCCCAAGGCAGGGCCTCTGCCTGCTGCCTGTGTGAACTCTGTAGCCTTCCCTGCTCCCTGGGTAACGCCCAGCAGCGAGAGGGGCTCCTGGCAGGCCCGCAACAGTGTTCTACTCCTAAGCATTCCTGTCCCGACTCCAGCTCCTGAGCCTAGTCACTCTAATCCTAGGTGCGGCCCTTCTCACTTACTGCAGAAAGACCAGAGTCTTTTGGCCCTTCCCAATTCTGTCCCCAGCCACAATGCTTATCACCCCAGGGGCTCTTGGGCCTCCATTCTGCCTGTAGACAGCTGTGTGAGCCAGGGCGTGCCCTGTTTACCAGGCAGCTGCTGCCCTGCACTCTCCAAGGAGAGGGCTTTGTCCTCAGGGAGTCCTCAGGAAATCCCAGGACTGTCCCTGGGAAGCCATTCTGGTTCCTTCTGTCACCTAGCAAGGCCCTTCAGCATTGGCAGGAAAGGACCCTCTGCAAGCACAGCCAGTCGTCCTTTCAGGGGACCACCCCCGGCCCTCAGCATGGCATCTGACTCCATTCCCCAAATATCTCTTCTTCTCATAGGTCTTTGGCAAAAAAAACAATTCCGGGTGGAGAAGTGTGAGAGGCGGTATGGTCAGTACGGTGAAACCTGTCTCTACTGCAGAACTTCTCTGGGCCTTTTCTGGGGATGGCATGGTGGCATTTCCCCCAGGACGTTTGGCCATGGAGCGCTTTTCTAGAACATCGTAGGAGACCAAAGCTCTGTGGCACACCCCTGGGTTGATCTACCATGCCGTGCCTCTGAGCTGTGGAACTGTAGCTCATCCTTCTCTCTGAGCCTCAGTTTCCCCATCTGCAAAAGCAGGGACTGTCACCCGTTGGGTCATCGTGAACTTTATGGCTAATGTGGGTGCAGGTGCCTGGCATGCGCTGACTGTGTCTGGCCCACACACGGCACCTGGAGACAGGTAGGTGGTTGGCGCCCAGGAGGTGGTGGCACCTCGGCTCAGAGGCTCAGTGTGCAGGCATTGTGCAGGGTTCACCCTCCAGGGCCAGGGCTAGAGGTACAGAAACAGGGCTCAGGGTGGAGAGACGGAAATGGCCCTGCGCTCAGAGACGAGCTGGGCTCTTAGACCTGAGCTGCGTGACTTGCCCATAGCCACGTAACCTCTCACAGCCTCTGTTTCCTCATCTGTATGTGGAGACCTCAGCAGGGGCCCCTCAAGTGTGGAGAGGACTCTGCGACGGGCTAGGCAGGAAGAGTCTGGTCAGTGATAGGCGAGGCAGTCATTACTGGGTGGGAGAGCCACCCATGGGGACGCCAGAACCCTCTTGGGGTAGTCACAGGGCGGGGTGGCCTGGCAGGGCTGCAGGACGAGGAGAGCTGGGCTGAGGAGTGAGACAGAGCTGGGCACCAGGCCTGGCCCTGCCCCTTACCCACTGGGGAAGCCTGAGACTTATCGGCTTCTCTTGACATCCATCTCTCCATGAGTAACATGGGGACAATGACACCCATGTCATCTGGCTGGGATGAAATCAGCCAGGTGTCCTCCCGGGCACACATGGTGGGACTGCCCCTCCAGCAGCATCAGTGCAGAGACGCTCATCCTGCCCCAGGCACAGCCACTCCTGCTGACCCCTAGTGGCAGAAGGACCCATGTCTGCCTTTGGGAAGAATCTGCTTTTTACGTGGTTGTTGGTGGCGAGATCCTGGTCGGAAAGAATCGTCCCATTGGCCCCCCACCGCGCCACAGCCACGTGCCCACTGGCAGGAGCATCTGGCAGGCAGTGCCTCCTCTTCCTTGGCTCTGGAACTGTGACCCTGACCGCCCAGTTCCAGCCAGCCGCGCGGGGAAGGAGTCCACATCCCAGTCAGCAGGAGAAGATAAATGCTTTTAATTCCAAGAGCTCTTCAAGGGCCAACGAGAAGGTGTAAATTGTCCTTCCAGGCCCCTGAGCCCGGAGCTGGCGCCCAGTCACAGCAGAGGGACAGCCAGCAGGGCCAAGGGGCGGCTGTGCAAGTCCTCTGGATGACAGGTGGACCTGGGGACATAGTCACCTGGCGTGCAGGCATCCGTAGCAAGCTCTTCCTCCACCGGGGTGGGCGCAGCCCCGCCTGATGCCTGTATATCTGCGGTCTCCCTGTGTGTGGGGGCCATGCGTTATGGGGAGGGTGCCTTACGTGAATGTGTGAACTGGAATGTGTGTGGACATGGGTGTGAGCCCAGGTGTGAGTGTGCCAGGGTGGGACTGTGAGTGTATGTGCTGTGTGCATGTGTGTGGGTGAGAGGGGGTGCATCATCTGGACACAGGTGTGGTGTGTGTTACAGTCGTGTGTGCACCCAGAAGTGTGCATATACAGTGTGTGTGTGTGTGTGGATGCAGTGTGGGGTGTGCATATGACCTGGACGGGGGTGTGACATAGTGTGTATGTGCATGTGCTTGGGAGTGAGTGTTCACGGTGTGAGTGTGCATTGTGTATGTGTGGGGTGTGTACATGCGAGTGTGCACGCCTGTGTGTGATGTGCACGCGGGTGTGCTAAGGGGTGAGTGTGCACAGTGAGAGCGTGTAACAGTGTGTATGCACATGAGGAATACAGGTATGTGGAGATACATGTGGTCTGTATGTGGGTGTGCCTGGTGCATGTGTGCAGGAGGGTACATGCTGCTCCTGCAGGTGGCCGTGTGCCTGGCAGGCTCGGTTACACACACCCCTCTGGGTGGCTGGGAGAGGCTCCGAGCTGCAGGTCAGACCTGTCTGTGTAAGTGGGCATGTGTGTGCCTGGCATGTGACAGAGACAGTGCGTGGGGTGGGGGGCCACCTAGGATGTGCCTCCGCCCATGCAGCACACATGTGCACATGGCTTCTGGAGAAGAAAATGTTTAAAAATGGAGTTGTCAGCCCCAAGTTGACAGGCGCAATCAGCAAAGTGCAGCGTCGGCAGGAATGGGCCGCGGCTCCCTCAATTACCCGGGAGGAAATGGCCCCGCTTTGTGCTGAGGAGGCAGAGTGTGGCTGGAATAAAGCAAGTGGAGCAGACCCAAAAACTTCATTAATTAAAGAAACTCATTAATGAGGGACATTTAATCAGCCGAAGATTAGATCCACACTCGCCCCTTCCATGAGCCAGGCGCCTAACGGGAAAAGAAGCCATCCGCCTCCTCCCCCCACACCCTTCCCAAGTGCCTGGGCCAGGACAGGCGCCAGCAGCTTGGCTGGAAGGAAAGGAGGCGCTCAGGCCACGGGGGACAGGGGCTACTGCCAGGGGCCAGGCAGTGGAGGGCAAGTGCGGGCAGGTGGCCTGAGGGTTTGGAGATGTGTGTAGGTGTGCAGGTGCGCTACTGCGTGCATAGTCACTGCAGGCGTGCGTGTGTGGAGGGGTTGGGTAAGGCACGACCAGGTCAGTGATTCTCAACAGGGGGTGATTGTGCCCCACCCCCTGCCTGGGGACATTTGATAATTTCACAACGGTCTGGGGGCTTGAGGATGCTCCTTCATCCAGGGGTGCTTGTGTGAGAATGTGCACTGGGAATGTGTGTGTGTGCACATGTGCACAGGGACTGTGTGTCTTGGGAGTGTGTGCGAACAGGGCTACATGTGTGTGCACGTGCATGCATAAAGAGGGACTGGGGGCACACGTCCACAAGGCCTGCATGTGTGCACAGGGGTTGCGTGTATGCGTGAGTGCATGCATATGAGCATGTGTATGTGTCTCTGTCGGGATGCATCCAGGAGCTACCCCACTGGGGTTCAGAACCTGAATATGGGGCACCTCTGGTGAAGGGAAGGCCTCAAGCAGGATGAGGGCCTGGACCTCTGGGAGGCCTGGGGGATGCCAGGTTGTGGAGGTCAGAGGCATGTGGCTGAGTGTGCAGAATCCCAGGACCATGCAAGGCCGTTCCCGCTCGGGGCCTGCTTCTCAGAGACAGTGTCAACTGTCACGGCCTGAGGCCGTGAGAAGCGTGGCCCCTGCCCAGTGGCAGCTGTCTCCTGGGAAGTGGCTGTCACAGGCCAAGAGGAGCTTGCTGCTGATGTATGGGGGCAGAGCAGGCTCTGATGAGAGCTGGTGTGGCACCGCCGCCTGCCCTGGGACAAGCATTTGAGGACTCAGACGTCGGGTCAGGGGCCCTGGCTGAGAGCTCGGTTCCAGGTGAGGGTCGGCAGCTTCCTGGTGCTTCCCAGCGCCTTTCCCATCTCCCGCTGCTCGGGCAGCGCCAGGCCAGGCTGAGCTGGCGCACAGAGCTTTGGCAAGAGGCCGGGGCGCCAGTGCCTGGAAAGGTGAGTGGCCAGCAGCACAGGGGGGCCCATCTCACTGCAGGTTGCCCCACTCTGACCAAGAGGTCTGGCAGCCTGGGGGCAGCGGGAGGGGGCCTTATTCACAACGTGGGGTCCCCTCCCTCCTGGGCCGGGCATGTCCTTCTCCCCACACTCCTGCCACGGCCTGCACCAGCATGGGGAGGAAGTGCATCCCCAGCACAGGCTCCACCACCTGACCTAGGGGTGCAATCGGCCGATCCCATGGCACTCCCTCTAGCTAGGAGAGGTCACAGGGAAGAGGGCCTTGCCCAGCTGTTGGCTGGGCACTGGGTGACAGCAGTGTGGGGTGCATGCGTACTGCAGGGGCTGTCAGGGCTGAGCCGGGGAGAACGTGATGGACACAGCAGATTCTCCAGGGCGAATGTCTTCCGTCTCTGAGGTTGGCATGTGTGGAGAAGGGAAGCAGAAGCAGACAGCCCATGGGATGCCAGGACCTTGGTCTACACCTTCCAGACCTGCAGGAGGTAGACCCAGACCTCTGCCCAGCTAGGAACAGAACGAAGCAGGAGGAAATGGGTTGGGACTGCAGCCTGGGAGATTCGGGTTTGACACCAAGAACTCTGATCCCACCCAGCATGCGTGGCTGAGGATCTGTGGACGCCACACATGCTCAGCTCTCAGCAGCTCACAGTGCAGCCCTGGCTGGCGTCTCAGGGAGGGACTCTGTGACCTCGGGTGTCCCCCAGCCTGAATCATCTGTCTCTGAGTCCTCGGCTGCTGCCTTAGCCACAGCAGAGAGGGCAGGGAGCCCTGGGATGCCAGGCTGCTTGCTGATTTTAGGGACATGGGTGAGGACAGTTTCTGCTCCTTCGGGGAAAGATTGGCAAGGAATGGTTTACAGAGATTCCGTATGGGGGTGGGATGGGACGTGCCACAGGGAATCCCTCCCCTGTTGTCCCCACTGCACTGAGAGCACCTGGAAGGAAGGTCGGGCCAGTCATGGGCAGCGCAGGCGTTTGCTCAGAAGCCCCTGTTGGAAGCCCGCTCTTGCCCTTGGGAATGGGGGCCTCCTCTGAAGGGCTCAGGCCTCCCAGAGAGCTTCCCTGTGTCCAGCCCAGAGCAGCCCCTTCGAAAGGTGACCTTAGGGGTGTGGCTCCGGCTGATGCGTCCTGCTGGAGGAGAGGCTGATGGCTGGGCAGCAAAGTTTTCCTTGTGAGAGGGCAGCACTTAAGGTGGCCTGGCTCCTTGCCCAGGGACCCCACTATCTTCCCTTGCCTGTCCCATTTCAGAAGTTAAACACAGGTCCAGAGCGGCCTGCGGCCCTGAGTCTCCCTGGCCGTGGCCAGGCAGTGGACCGGGCAGGTGCTCAGAGGTACCGACAGGTGAAGCAGAAAGCACCTCCTGCCCCCAGGCCTAGCTTCTAGACCAGCTGGTGCCCCTCACCTCGTGACCTTGTGTCCTCATCTGGATGTGCTGAGTGTCCCCAGCCCCACCATCTGTGGGATCAGATGGGGTCACACTCAGTGTGATTCTCAGAGGATGGCACTCAGAATCCCCTGCCTCACCAAGTCTCTGCCCCCTCCTCAAGCTCTGCTGTGACTGAGCGTGCCCAGCCGGCCTTTCCCATGGACTCAGAAGCCTGCCCACCGTGGTCTTTCTCCCGACCCCTCTTTGAGGCCCCCTCAGCCGTTTGAGCACCATTGGTGGGAATGCCAGTGTCCACCAATGGCTGCTGTCCCTGGTGCTCCGAGCAGCGTCCTTTTGGGCCCAGGCCTGGGGGAACTGCCCCCTCCCCCGTGCCCCTGCAGGGAGGCTCCTTCTGCTCCCCTGGTGTCGCTCACAGCCGACCACAGCCAGGGCCCTATGGTGGCTCTGACATACATGGTCAAGGTGCCAACCGGCTTCAGGACCCCTCCCCTGGGACACCTGTGGTTTGTGATTCCCAGGCAGCAGGTCAGGGTGTGTCCCAGGAATCTACATTTCTAGCAGATGACAGGGTCCTCAGGCTGGGCTTTAAGGGGCAGAATCTCCAAGCTCACCATGCGCCACAGACCTCACTGTGTCCCAGCCACAAGGCTGCAGAGCTGTGTGCACCTGCCATGCACAGCCACACGTGACCAGCCAGGCATCAGCACTCAGGGGCTCTGTCCCCACAGAGTCTCCCCACCAGAGACACTGCCTGGACCACCAGCTCTGGAGTGCCCCCATTACAGAAGGGATCATCAGGGGACTGATTCCAAGTGATGAATAAATCCAGTATTCAAACCAGATTCCACCGGGTGGGTGTTTGGCTGTGGGATGCATTATGTAATCTTCGTTGCCAGGAAATTTACCTTCCTAATTACATTTTGCAAATGTTCATTTGAAGCCACCTTCTTGGAACTCACAGTAACTAGGAGGTGGCTGCTGGAAGCCCCAGGGCACTGTGGGAGGGACAGGGGGACGTCCCAGACCTGAGGCTGCTGGGCGCAGAACACAAGGGTGGGTCCTGCCTTCCCGCCATCTTCACCCCTGCCTGCATACCTCATGTCCTGGGCACTGTGTGTAATATGCTGTTCCATTTGCTAAATGAAGACCATGGGCCATTAATAATGCTAATATTGCTTAATGTATATGCATAAAACAGAAATGAGGATGCCTCTGTGCCTGCTGGAGCAGTGGGGACCGTGGGGGAGAGAGGTCCAGGGGCTGCTCTGATAGTCACAGCCAGGACGGGTGGGTCACTTGACAGCTGACCTGCTGTGTCATCCTCACAAGGCCCTGGGAGGGAGCTTTGGCCTGGATGATGTTCTTGCCATCCCACTGAGAAGGAACCTGGTATCTTCGGGTCCACCCTCAGGTGTAGGCCAGATGCCATGTGCACCACAGATGCTCATGTGCTCACCTGCTAATCCATTCACAGCAGCGTCTCGGCAGAACCCAGTAAGGAAGGAGGAGGAACTGAGTACTGTGGAGATCACAGCTGGGTAGGGGTAGCTTGGAAGGCTTCCCAGAGGAGGTGTTTGGACACCTCAAGGATGTAGAGGAGGATTAGAGGAGGGAAGACCTGGGTCACAGCAGAGAAGCGTTGCACAAAGCCTGTCTGTGACACCACGTGGGTGGTAGTTTTTCACCATGGTATTCCAGAGATGGCTAGGAGGAGCTCAGCAAACTGACCTCACTTGAGTGAGTGGGAAGGCGCAGGGTGAGATGGGAGCTGCAGGGAAGCTTTGCTAAGAGGTGGCAGTGACCGTGGAAGGACAAGGCTGGGCCCAGGCCGCCTCAGGGACCCGCTCCTCTGGTTTCCCCAGCAGCCTCCTCTGGTGTCTCCCACTGGCCCCTGCCTTGGTGACCTATAGGGATCTCTGAACCTTTGCTCCCCACCCTGCTTCTGTGGGCAGGGGTAGGAGGTCGCCATGAGCTCCCCCCCTCCCTGAAGGCAGAGGGTCTCCCTGGGTGGGAAGGAGGCCTTTGGTCACCCCTGCGCTGGGATCTGAGGCCCTTCCAGCCTTGGCCGCTCCCCCAACCTGTGTGGCTCAGGCCATTTTGCTCATGTGTGAAATGGAGAGTAGCCCAGTTATAGGGGCCGTGATGATGCCAAGGGGATCATCCTCAGGACCTGAGGCCTCCCGTAGGCCCACATGCCCCATCCAGGGTGGAGAGGGGGTCTCCTCTCCAAGGGAAAGGGCTTTGCTTTTCCCGTGCCTCCTCCCTGACCTGTCGGGGGTCAGGGGGTACTCTCTTCCCAATCCTGTGGCTTTCCTTATGTCCCCTGTACCCGCCTCCTCCTCCAGTGTTGCCATTCCTGAGGGTCTCATCAGCCCCCGGGAGGGCCAGTGAGCAGCAGTTAGAAGCCAGGCCACTCAAAGGAGAGCCAGGCAGGTGTCTGCTGCTGGAATGCAGAGCTGGGAGAGAGAGGCCCTTGGCAGCCTGCACCCAGGCCCTCTGTCCTCACTCCCAACTCTGCCCCCAGCAGCTCTGGCACCCCTGCCCATCTCACCCATGAGACCAGCAGTGTACATTGTCTCCTGTTGGCCCAGAGGGAGCCACCCAGTGCCTGGTGACGATTCAGTGTCGCCTGCACCTGCACGAGTACACACACACACACACTCGGATGTACAGCTTCAGACCACGGCAGGACCCAAGGGACGTGCATGGAATAGGGCTGTGGGCTGCTGCCGTCTGGGGTGGGGACTGGCCCACGTTACTCAGCTCCTTTGCTCACTTCCAGTGCAGCACTCACCTGCCACACGCCCTTTGCCCCCTGCATTGCCTCGGCCTGCCCCCTGCAGGGACCCCTCCTGGACTCTGTGCCTGAGTCTGACCCCCAGCTGGCCAGCCCAGCAGCCTCAAGCCCCCACACCCCGAGAGCTGGGAGCTGTTGGTATTTCGTCTGGTTGACCATCCAGGTGAACCAGCCTCCTAGCACCCCACTCTGCGCCTCCCCGCACCCCACTCTGCACCTCCCTGCACCCCACTCTGCGCCTACCCACCAAACCCCATCAGCCGGATGCCCGGCTCCTTGCCGATTTCCCTGGGCAAGACGCAGAGTGGGGTGGAGGTGAAGCTGGTGAGAGAGGAGGATTTATGGAGCCACATTGTTTATGATGTGTATGCAGTGAGCTTGGAGAGAATTACTACTTCATCGTGTGAAAATCTGTCCCCTCCCCTGGGGCTTTTCAGCTGAGATCTATGCTGACCTGAGCAGGGAGGGACTGAGTCTGGGCTGGGGCTGGGGCTGGGCTGGGGCCAGGTGACCGAGCAGGATTCGGGGCCAGCTCTCAGCCATCAGAGCAGGGAGGCCCCTGGCATCATTGGGCCAGAGGTTTCTACCAGGTATTTGCCTTGAACCCCTCAGTGTCTGACCCTTTCTCCCAATAATAGTCTTAAATGCACAAAATAAAACACAGGATTATGAAGGAAACAGACTGTATTGAGATACAGTTACCAAGAGAGGTAACACGCATACACGAAGCCATAATCCATGGCTTCCTAACAGGCGAAAGACCAGGCCCAGGTTTGGAGTTGGAGTGAGCGGGAAGGTGGCAGATAGCGGAGTAGTGGTGGCACGACGAAGGCCTGAGGCTCCTGCGGGTGGCAATGGGATGATGGGTCCTAGGTCGGCTGGCCTCACGCCCTGGGGTTTGCAGCCACATCTGTGGATGGAGGTGCTACCAACATTCAGCTGCAAGATGTTGAAGATAAGACATGGAGCTTGTTTTCCTGACCAAAAGCACGGAAGACCTAGTGCTGTTCCCGACTTGCACAGAGCACAGTGCACAGAGGCCACACGGAACACGCATGGAGCACACGGAGATTGCACAGAGCATACACAGAGCATACTCAGAGCACACGCATGGGGAGCACACACAGAGCAAATGGTAGACAGCACACATGAGCACATGGCACACAGCACACATGAGCACACGGCACACATGAGCACGTGGCACACATGAGCACACTGCACACAGCACACGAGCACACGGCACACACGAGCACACGGCACACATGAGCACACGGCACACAGGAGCACAGGCACGCATGAGCACACAGCACATGAGCACACGGCACACATGAGCACACAGCACACATGAGCACACGGCACACAGCACACGAGCACACAGCACACAGCGCACATGAGCACACAGGGCATGCAGAGCACGCTGCCTCGCAGGTGTGGAGCTAATTCCGGCACACCATTTCCTAGCACCACAGCAGCTCAGGGTCTTCACTGATGAGTTTGGGGTTTGAGGCTTGGGCCAGATCCTGCCTCCAGGCAGGGAGGCCAGAGCTAGAGCATGGCAGCCCCAACCCTGCACCAAGCCCAGGCCGAGGGACAGGGCACTCCGCTCACTCCAGGGGCTGTGTCAGGAGACTAGTCGGTGTAGGGGGCTCTGTGAGACCTGTAGTTTGCAGGGAGGTCTGGCCCATGGCCCACCCAGCATCTCTCTGCTGGACCACCCGCCTTCATGCCCCTGTGGGAGAGCCCTGAGGCCTTGAGGGAGGATGCAAAGCTGTAGACCTAACAAAAGGAGAGAAAGAGGGTGGGGAGATCCACACTCCTGGCAGAGAGCGGTGGCAGGAACTGCAACGGCCCAGCCTGTGCCCACCCTCCACTGCTGACAGCAGGTGGCAGAGCGTGCAACTTGGTGGCGGGCTGTTGGCTTGTTCAGTGACTCTGGGCTTCAGAGCCCTGCTCACCTGCAGTGCGGCTCTGCCTGGGTCATCCCTGAAGCCCCTTTAGTCTGAGGGGTGGGGGCAGGCTCTTGATCTGCCCTGGGCCTTCTGGGAAGTCCTCATGGAGAAGGCAGGAGGAAAGGGGGCCTGAGAGCCAGTGGCCACAGAACACAGAGACCTAATGGTCCCTGAATGAAGTAATATGCAGTGTGGTGGGCCGTCCGACAGCCCTCATTAATAAAAGTATGAAACCTGCTGTCGGGACAGAAGGGGTTGGATGGGGCGGGAGCAAGTCACTCAGGTGCATGCCTGCCCCAGGCCTGGGCGCCTCCTGAGCCTTTCCCTAGCAAGCAGTGCTGCCAGCCTCCTCCCACCTCAAGGAGCAACCCCCGCCCTCCTCTGCAGAGCTCCCATTTGCTCGCCAGCTCCCATCCCTGGGCTTCCCCAGACCTCTTGCTGGGGCAAGGAGGGTGAATTGGAGCCCGGATGGGGCAGGTCCTCCCCTTCCTCCCCTCTCAGAGGTGAGCTGGAGTCTCATATAAGCTCTGGACCGCAACTATGTCTTCTCAGCTGCACCTTCAGAGACTTCAGGGTGGTAGCTTAGAATCAGCGATGGTGGGAGTATTAACACCAGGGAAATTGACAAATGTCACAAGGAGGCTTTTCCCCACAGAGCCAGTTGTTGATGTTACCAGCACACAACTACGTCTCCCCATTGGGGTGGGGAGGTCCTGAGTCAGCCCCTACAGAGGCCGTGGTGTCCTCTGCACCTTGAAGGACAGCATCAAGCACACAAGTAGGCGCATACCAGGGACTCGGGAAACCCCAGTTGGTTGCTAGGTTAGAATGAATTCAGGAAGCCGGGACAGCTGACTCAGTAGGAGCCTGGGGGGCTTGGGGAAGGGGAGAGCATCACCCTGCTGCCCACCCGTCCTCCCTGCCCTGGGTAGAGGGCACGCCCTCTTTTTGCTCCCAGTTGGAAAGCAGTGCATACCTGTCAGGCAGCAGCAGGTGGTTCCAGGGTCGGACAGGCCTGTGTTCAAATCCCAGGTCTGCTACATCCTGGCTGTGTGTGCTTGGGCAAGTAACTTCCCCACTCTGAGTTTCTTTCCTTGCATCAAGAATGCCAGTTGAGCGCATTGAAGATTAAATGAAATACTGTGCTGATTGAGCACTTCACCCAGTGCTAGGCTCTCATGAGCCTTCCACCACCATCCGTCACTGCTGTCATCAGTATCATCAATATTACTCAGCATTTCCCCAGCACCTGCTGTGTGCCTGAACCGTGTCAGCCTCTGGGGACTCAGTGATGGAAGGCACAAGCACTTGTGCTCAGGGTCTCGTGGTCTGGAGTGCTACCCTCCACTGCTGAGATTCCAGAAAGTTCAGGTGGGCTCAGGTGCCAAAGCACCATCAGAGGTGGTTCCAGGGTCAGACAGGCTACTGTGATCGTGGCCTCACTCTGGCCTGCACCATTTGCAACAGCACC
This sequence comes from Cheracebus regulus, assembly GCA_963574635.1. Taxonomy (NCBI): domain Eukaryota; kingdom Metazoa; phylum Chordata; class Mammalia; order Primates; family Pitheciidae; genus Cheracebus; species Cheracebus regulus. The sequence continues at coordinate 172,209 of CAUYQU010034391.1, read as the reverse complement.
CCTGCTGAAACAGGGCCATGCACCAAGGTCTCTGGCCTTAAAGTACCTGCAGGGACTCTCCGCATACCCAGCACCTTGGGGGTGACTCCTGAAGAGCTCTTGATAAGGAGGCATGAGATTGCCCTAGAGCGGGAGGTCTCCTGAGCTGCCTGTCCTGGCATGGCAGGCTTGGGGACAGGGACGAGTCCCCGCAGGAGCAGGGGCAGCCCCATGGTCCCAGGCCTCTCACCTCCTTGCCAGCTACGACCTGGCTTTTGAGGTGTTCCAGGCTGGTCGGGGCCTCCCCTCCCATCTGACAGGGATGCACACTCTCCCAGTCCAGCCGGAATCACAGACCTTGGCATCAGGACCCCCAGAGCTGTGGAAGTGGCCTGTTTCTGGGCGAAGGAAGCAGCTGAGTCTGGAGACTGGAATGTGGTGCTGGAGAGAGCACTGTGGCTGGCCAGGCCCTCCTGTCCCCCCTCCCACCTGCCACCTCCATCCCGGGAAAGCCCTGGCTGATCCTGGGTCCAAAAGCACCTGGGAGAAACCTGCTTCTGGGCTCTCAGCGGGTCCTAGAAAACTCTCATGAGGGTTTATTTTTTTTTTTTTCTTTTTTTTTGAGACAGAGTCTCTCTCTTGTCACCCAGGCTGGAGTGCAGTGGTGCGATCTCGGCTCACTGCAACCTCCGCCTCCCGGATTCAAGCTATTCTCCTGCCTTAGCCTCCTGAGTAGCTGAGATTACAGGAGCCCACCACTATGCCCAGCTAATTTTTTTATATTTTTAGTAGAGTCGGGGTTTCACCATATTAACCAGGCTACTCTTCAACTCCTGACCTCAGGTGGTCCACCTGCCTCAGCCTCCCAAAGTGCTGGGATTACAGGCATGAGCCACCATGCCTGGCCGTGATGGTGTATTTCTGCATCTGTGCTCCCAGGAAGCAGAGACCCCACTCTCATCAACACATGGGGGAGCCTCTTTAGGAGTCACCAAAGCAAATGCTCAGTGCCAGGAGGACGTGCCCAGCCTTTGAGGTACCTCCCACCCAGCCCCTAGTAGCAGTTGACCACTCAGGAAGCTGGAGGTTTCAGCCAAGCCAAGCATCGTGGAGAGGCAAGTGGGTGACCCCTGAATGTCGAATCCCCCATCTCCCGTTTAGCTAATGCTGGGTAGGGCTTCCAACAAGAGCCTGCTCCCTGAAGGTAGGACTCTACCCTCTGGTGTTCCCCAGACATCTAGAACCTGGTGCCAAGCAGTCACATGGTGTACATTTTGGGGGCAGCTTCCTGCATGCCACTGCTCATTTTCCCGGTGGTGCGGACGTGAAGAACACCAGCACTTCAGGCCCGCACCAGCAGTGTGCCGGGGCAAATCGGCCTCTCTGGTGCCCATTTTCTCCTTGACAAAGTGGACAGAATGTTCTCTGAGATGCTTTTCAGCTCCAACCTCCTGGGATCGGGGGTCACGGGTGTCCTAGGAGCAGGGCCAGCGACATCCTCCTCGGAGATACCCAGATAAGCCGTGCTGTTCCAGCCCAGTACAGCTTTACCCACAGCAGGACGTCTTTCCTGGAGCCAGGCCTGACCCCAGCAGGCAGGAAGAGGAACCGACCTGTGTCCTCTTCCTGGGGGAACACAGGGCGCCGGTCAGGGGCATCTGGGCCTTCCCTTGACATCACGTTTCCTGGCTTCAGCTTCATCCGTTTTAGATCATCTTTTATTTTCCCTGAAACTTCACTGACTTACAATGTGCACATTAAAACAAGAAAAGAAAATAGGAACATTCCCTCCAGGAAAGAAGCAAGTGCATTGTCTCGAAATGCCCGGCCTCCTATTCCTCCTGTCCTTCCCACCTCCTCTGCTCTCTCCCCGCTGTGGACACCTGCTTTTCCCCTGGGACTCCCTCTCATCATTCCTATTCACACGAGCTCTCTGGGTTGTCATCTGGCTGGTGGAAACTATCCCCTCTGCTCTTAAACCAGCCACCAGGGCAGGCACAGCTGGGGTGCCTCCCTTTCTGCACACGGGTATCAAGAAGCAAAGATGCTCCCAGCCCCTGAGGAAGGAAAGGTGAACCCGTGTGGGCGCATGGCACCTGCATGCTGGTGACACCAGGTGACAATTTGGAAGGCTGGCCCAGATTCAGATCCGACCAGAGCCATCTGCCTGTGCGTCTTGACCTGTAAGTTGGGAGTGAACGCAGCATTGGCGTCGTGCTGAGGAGCAGCCAGGATGGGCAAAGCTGGTAGCAGTTGGCCACTTAGGAAACAAGGTATCACCCAAGCCAAGCATCATAGAGAGGTGGATTCTGTGCGTCCTCGGAGGGCCAGCCTGCGCAGAGTCTGTGGGATGTGTGCAAAGCCTGGCGCCGGGTGGAAGTTTCCAGAGGGCAGATTGCAGCTCAGTGAGTGGCAGAGTGGTTCTCAGCTGGGCTGAAGGAGGCTCCCTGTTGGTAAAGCGCCCGTCAGGAGGCTTGTTTGAGCAACAGCCGGGGGTGCCGGTCAGGGAGGGAACAGAGGAGACTGTCTGATGGGTTGGTCTGGGTGTCTCCTGCAGGAACTACCTGTTCTGAGATTCTGGAACTGAAGGAGTATTCAGGTTCCTCAATCGCAGCCAGAGACGAGGATGTAGAATTCCTGGCATGCAGAGACAGGGCTTCATATGCATGCCCTTGGGTGTATAGAGGGGAGGAGGGCAGGACCACCCCTGCTTCCAGTCAAGGGAAATCAGAGTAATGATGTCACCTGGTCCAGCCGTCATCAGGGACCCTGGGGACTGGAACCCACGCCCCCTGCCTGCAGGAGGTCAGCCCCCGGGTCCCCAGCCTCCCCTTCCAACACCAGATTCCTCCAGGATCTCAGGAAGGCTGTGGGCCGGGCACATCAGGTGTCTGCCTGTGAATTGCCACCTGCCACATGAAGGCAACACATGCTCCAGGTGAGACCGCTCCGGCCCCTGCCCCAGACTCCAGAAGTGGACCTCCATCTGTCCTGTTCTGGTCTTCATTGCAGGGACATGTGTGGCTGACAGTCCCAAGCCCCACCTCCCACCAGCCTGTCACACGTGTGCATACCAACCACATTCAAACTGTGAGTGTGGCAGGATGTGTCCAGGAAGACGTAGGTGTCCCAGGCCTTTTGTGGGGGGAGCGGCTTTCCTGCTCACGGACCACATAGCACCAGCCTCAGTGTCCCCTCTGTGAAACTCAGCTTGTGGCATCCACCTCTTCAGGTCAGCAGAATTAAATGTGCAGTGAGGGGTGGTGGCTGTGAGGGTGAGGGCAGCACAGATCTGCAGGTGGGTGGACTTGCCTCGGGCAGGCAGGTGACCTGTGCATGTGGCACAGGCTGTAGCACACCTCACAGCTCGGCGGATGGGGGTTGGCTTTCCCCCTCCTTCCCTTTACCATTTCTGGCTGGACCGGCTTTGCCCAGAGGTGCTGGAGAAATGGCCCCGCGCCCGGCCTTACTGCCAGCCTCACTCCCACTGCAGCCTGCCCTTCCGGCCAAGGGCCACGCGGCGCCCTTCCCGCAGGAGGGAGGCGTCTGAGGGCAATTAGCTTCATTGTCCTGGAGGGCCCAAGAAGAGAGGGAGCCAGGAAGGGCTGTGCAGAGGGAAGGCGGCCAGGCCATGCGGGGCGGGGCTCCATCTTTGGCCAGACCATCGGCCGGCCCGTCCGCTCGCCGCCTGCTCCTGGAGCAGCCTGCCGGCCCATCATACCATACGCAGTCTGGGGGACCTTACCAGGCGGGACTAGAGAACACGTTGGCCAAGGGACAGGCCAGGCAGAGAATGCACACTAGGCCAGTGATGTGGGCAGAGACCTCTGAGGGTCCTCAGCTTAGGTCTGGAAGACATAGGGTCCTCTTGCCAGCCCTGCCTCTAGGCGGATGAGTCATTGTGCCCAGCCCGCAAACTGAGGTGCTGAGTCCCAAGAGGTGGTGGGTCCAGTGCACAGGGTCCTGGGACCAAGGGTATGTACGTCCAGAGCACAGCCCAGGCAAAGCCATGCAGCTCGGACAGTCAGCTGCAGCCCCAGCCTGTCCCCAGCCTCACCTGCCTGTCCTGGGCTGGGGAAGGCTTCACCCCACACCATCACATCATCAGGATTCAACAGGCAGCAGGTGGCTCGCTCGTTCCCGGGTCGTTGGAGACGAGTTTATTTTCAAGGAGGTGTCTAGAGGGCAGGGTTGGAGGGACCACCAGGGACACCACAGGACCCCAGAACTGGCAACAGCAGAGCTGTCGCCGTGCCAGGCCCAGAGGAAGGCCGTGGAGGAAGCGGTGACTAGAGCCAGGGAGAGGGGTGCATGTGGACTGGACCCCACCAAGACGAGGTCAGTCCACCATGTCCAGGACAGGGCCAGCCTGAGACAGCCCCCCAGTGGGGAACCAGGGAACTAAACACAGCAGGCCCACACTCCTCTCCCACCCCCCACTATCACCAGGAAGCCACAGGGGAAGGAGGGTCCAGGCCAGGCTGGCCAGCCTTGTGGAGCAGAGCCAGTAAGGTATACAGAACGTGTCCCAGAGCCCTGGCCCCGCCACCATCCCCGCCACACCTTCCCTCAGCCTGCACACCCGAGCCCGTCCTCCCACTGTCACGGCCCCTGTTTGGCCTGTCCAGGCACGTGGACATCAGCCTTTCTGGAGCTCACCACCTTCCAGCTGTCACTGCTGTTGGCTGGGAATGGTCAGTTCCCTGTGGTACCAGAAATCCTCTAGTGTATAGCCCTGTCTCGTTCACCTTTAAATACAGGCCCAGAGGAGGGGCTCTGTAACTGTTGCATGAATTGCATTTAATTTTAAAATGTTGAGTGCAGTCTTTGTAGACAGCCTTGTTTGGTATCATTCACCTGTCACCACATCATGCCTCCAGGGCAGCCGCAGTGGTCACCTTGCTGTGTGATTGAAGGGAGTTGGGCAGTGGTGTGCTGGCAGGTGTCTAACAACAGTGTCTCCTGTGACAGATCCACATGCAGCCCCGATGTGCAGCCTTTGCGGATTCCTGTGATGTAAATGCTCCCACAGGGCTGATTTCAGGCTCCCGATGTGGTCACTAGGCCTGGAGTTGTAAAGAGTGTGCCCCGTGGCACTCACACACTGGGGTGAGCCAGCCACGGCCTCCAATGCAGCTGTGTTGAAGCGGGCGTGTGCAGTAGTGTGCATGGAGGGGACAGTCTGTGCGTGAACCTCGGCTCTGTGACCCTGGGCAGGCACCTGGGCCCCTCTGTAAAAAGGGCGTCATGATATCGACCACATGGAGGAATTACGAGTAAAGTTGAGAGACCATGGCCGACACAGACCAGGCCTGCAGCACAGCAGGGTTGACTGTGAGTCCCCACCTGCCTAAATAGCCCCTGAGGGGACTGGCCAAACCTGATTGCCTGCCGCCTGCCTGCCAGGTGCTATCAGAGTGGCTGCCCAAGTCTGCGTTTCCTCATCTGCAGAGCAAGGCTGACACTTGAACCTCCCTTACAGGCTTGTGGGGATTGGATGAGATGGCCCATGGTGTGCCCTGGAGCTTGGTCAGGGAGCATGCCCACGCGGGCTTCTTTCTTCATTCACGCATGGATCCATCTGTTTGGGACATTGTTAGCGTGTCCCTTCTGTGTGTCACACACCGCTCTGGATGCTGGAGATTGAGCAGCAGTGGGGACAGAGTCCTTGCTCTCCTGACTAGTTCTGGGGGCAGAGGCTGACGGTAATCATGGATGTCTGAAGGCGCTCAGAGGGGGACAGGCAGCACTGGGCCGGGGGTGGGAAGTGCCAGCAGGGTGGAGAGACACCAGTTTTCATTTCTCTGATTTTTAATTTTTATTGGTACATAGTAGGTGTGTATACTTATGGGATACGTGAGATGTTTTGATACAGACATACAGTGTGTAATAAGCACATCAGGGAAGATGGGGTGTCCACCTCCTTGAGCATTTATCCTTCGTGTTACAAACAATCCAGTTATATTCTTTCAGTGATTTTTAAATGCACAATTAAGTTATTGTTGATTGTAGTCTCCCTGTTACATGTCAGTAGGTGATAGTTCCCACTATCAAATAGTAGATGTTACTCATTTCATTAACCATCCCCACCTTCCCCCGGCTCACCCCCTCCCCCTCCCAGCCTCTGGTCACCATCCTTCTACTCTCTGTGTCCGTGAGTTCAACTGATTTTTAGGTCCTACAAATAAATGAGAACATGGGACGTTTGTCTTTCTTTGCCTGCTTATTTGACTTAACATAATGATCTCCAGTTGTATCCATGTTACTGCAAACCACAGGCCCTCCTGTTTTTTATAGCTGAATAGTGCTCCGCTCCATGTATGCACATTTTCTTTATCCATTCATCTGCTGATGGACACGGAGGTTGCTTCCAGATCGTAGCTGCTGTAAGCAGCGCTGCAGCGAACAGCAATGCAGAGGCCTCTTCCGTATGCTGATTTCCTTTGGGTGTATACTCAGATATGGGGTTGCTGGATCCTATGGTAGCTGTATCTTTACTTTTTTGAGGAACCTCCAAACTGTTCTCCATAGTGTTGTTCTGATTTATATTCCCACCAACAGTATATGAGGGTTCCCTTTTCCTCACATCCTCTCCAGCATTTGTTATTTTGGATTTAAGCCATTTTAACGGGTGAGATGATATCCCATTATAGTTTTGATTTGCATTTCTCTCATGATCAGTCATGATCACCTTTTTATGTACCCGTGTGCCAGATTACATAGGTGGCAGCTACACATTCAAGGAACAGCGGGGACATTTGTGGCTGGAGTAGATGAGGGAGAAGAGAGAAGCAGGAGCTGGAGCTGTGCAGGGCCCCGGCGGGGGCATCTCAGGACTTTGGGCTCCACTCTGCAGAGGACAGACTGTAGGAGCCAGGGAAGAAGTAGAAGGACCAGACAGGAGGTGATGGTGGCCCGACTAGGGTGGGAGCAGTGGGCGGTTCAAGGCGTGTGGAGGCAGAGCCAGTGGGGTTTGCCCCTGGACTGTATGTGGGGTGTGAACCAAAAGAACAAAGTCAAGGGTGACCCCCAGGTTGGGACTGTGTGCTGGACCGGGGGCAGGTATTTCCTGAGATGGGGATGACCACAGAGATGGGCTTGTTGGGGGCGACGGGGAGGAGGTTAAGAGGTCCCTTTGGGAGCACGTCATGCCCCCAAAGTATGTCAGATCTCCAAGTGGGGACTACAAGGGCCGTTGGAATTCGGGGGAGAAGTCCAGGATGGAGATAAAACTTTGGGGTTGTCAGCATACAGATGGCTTTTTTAAATTTTGAGACTAAATCAAAATTTTCAGAAAGTCAGTGTAGCCGGGGACGAAGGGGGTCCAAGTACGGAGCTTTGGGGCCTGTCAGTATCCAGATGTTGGAGAGAGGCACAGGAATCAGCAGGTGAAGCTTCCAGTCGGTGGAACCCACCAAGGGTGGGGCAGCGGGGCCAAGAGAAGGACGTGTCTCTACACAGAGGAGCCACCAACTGTGTCCAGCGCTGCTGGGGGCCCAGGCCAGACGAGGACCGGACGCTGGCCACTGCGTTTTCAGCATGCCGGATGTCAAAACCTTGACAAAGGTGGTTTCAGGGAATGGTGCCTAGGAACGCTGGCTTGGAGTGGGATCAAGAGAGAATGGGCGTGAGGGAATTAGGGCCACAGGTATAGATAACTCATTAGGGAAGCTTTGCTGTAAGGGAAGTGGAGAATTGGGTTCGTAGGATGAAGGGGCCATCATGTCAAGGAGGGTTTTCTTTCCCTATCGTGGGAGAGACTGCAGCCTGCCAGGGTGCCGGCTGGAGGAAAGCATTGATGGCTCTGGGGTGCAAGACCCGAATTCCCAGAGATGCGATCGCATGATGGTGAGGAGCATGGGTCTCTAGCATACAGTGACGTGGCTGGTTGTGTCTGGGAACATGGGTGCTCATCCCCGGGGACAGACGGGAAGGCATGGCATAATGGTGTGGGTTATGAGGCAGGGAAGTGAGCAAGTGAGTGTGGATATTGTCTCCTGGTTCCTGGAAAGCAGGAAGCAAGGTCTCACCAAGAGTGAGGATAAAGGAGAACATTTGGAAGGCTGAAGAGGAAGGTGAAATCAACATTCGGGTTGTGAGAGCTGAATGGCAGTGCCAGGCCCATGGCAGGGGCGGTCATGGTCTGAATGAATCATTCAGGGTGATTCTGTGTTTATCTCCCTCAGTGTGGGCTGTGGCGTGGAACAGGAAGAGCTGGGTCTTAGCAGTTTTGCCAGGCGTAAGTGTTGATGGAGGAAGGAGGCAAGTTTGTAGAGGAAGGGGGATAACAACTTATCCATGGTCTTTGAGCTCATACATTTATTTATCCATCCACCCATCTATCCCTTCATCCATCTATCCACCCACCCACCCACCATCCATCCGCCACCCATCAACCCACCCATCTATCCATCCAGCCATCTATGCATCCACACACCCACCAATCTTTCATCCCCTCTTCTATCTCCTCATCCATCTTTCCATCACCCTGCCATCCATCTGTCCATTCACTCCTTTTCCACCCCCCCATCCATCTACCCATCCATTCATCCATCCACTCATCCATCCACCCTCCCATCCATCTGCCCTGTCATTCACTCAGCCATCCACCCGTTTATCCACGCTTCCATCCATCCAGTCACTCATCCAGCTACCCACCTTCTGATTCATCCACTCGTCTACCCACCCTGCAATCCATCTATCCACCCATCTATCCAACCATCCATTTATCCTTCCATCCACCCACCTGCTCATCCACGCACTTCTCCCCTCCATCCGTCTATCTACCCACCCACCCATCCATGTACACTGAGACTCTTCTGAGTACAACAGGGTGCTGTGCTGAGTGCAGGGATACGGGAACAAAGGGTGAGGGAAGTGACCCCCATTCTCTGAGAATTCACATTCCCTGGGGAACCAGACCCTTCCACAAGCTGGTCCAAAATGAGGTCATCAGAGATAAGCCCCATAGCCCAGCAGAAACTGCTCCACTCACACCACCCAAGCCCAGGCCCTCATTGACTCTGACCCCGGAAGACCTGGGAAGGAGAAAAGCAGTGGGACAGACACTGGCTGCACAGCCTTCTGTGCGCTGGACATTCACGAGCCCTCTCAGGATAGACCTGATACACTTTGCTTTTCCATCAGAGTCTGGTCCAGGGCTCTCCACCAGGGCTGCATGTCAGAGTCTCCTGGGAGATGTTGGTTTAAGTGGCCTCCGTTGTTCAGGGGTGCGGCCCAGGTGTGGACACTTCTCTAGGTGACTGGGATGAGTGACCAGCTCTGAGAGCTGCTAGCGGGACCACAGCCACCCCAGTGCAGGTGTGGAGGACACACAGGGCAGGGATGTTGCTAGTTGCCTTGAGACCCCCAGAGTCACACTGGCTGGCTATCATTCTGCATTTTCTCTGCCCAGGCTCGGTGGTGACCACAGGTTTCAGATGGAGGAACCTGTGCAGACAGGACAGGCGGTCACCAGGACCACCTGGTGGCTCAGGGGCATTGGAGCCCATCCTCGTGCGTTTCAGGGTCTAGACCCCGATGCTCGGCTGTGAAACCTCCTCTCTCTAGCCAGCCCCCCCGGGCAGGGTTACAGTTCCATGTGGAGGTGCAGACGGTGGGTTTGTGATTCCAGCTGCCGGCGCCGCTCTCCAGGGCCCCCTGTACTAGCCTGGCAAATCAATTTGTCGCTGCACCTTGGTTTTATTAGCTGGGAAATGGGGATGCGAGCACTCCATGAGTGAACATCTGTAAAATCAGGAAGCACCGTGGGCTCACATACGCTGCTTTTATTCTAGTGTCACAAATGTCCCTAAAATGTCCCCATCTCCTAGGGGCCACCACAGATGCCCTTGGATCTGGCATGCACTGCTGGAGCCCCCGTCTTTATGTTGGCAGGTTCCCCTGACACTTGTTAGCTCAGGGCTCTGGGCTCCAGCCCTGCAGAACCTCGAGTGGGAGTGACTGGCAGCTGTCATTCAGCCCCGAGTTGAATGACAGGGATGAGACCCTACAGAGGGTTGGAGGTAGAGTGAGAAGGAAGCAGATGGGACAGGAGCTGCCCTTTCTTCTTTTTTTTTCGTTTTTTATTTTTCCGAGACAGGGTCTTGCTCTGTGGCCCCGGCTGGACCACAGTGGTGTGATCTTGGTTCACTGCAGCCTCAGGCCCCAGACTCAAGCGATCCTCCTGCCTCAGCCTCCCGCGTGGCTGGGGCTGCAGGCATGCACCTGGCTAAATTTTTTTATTTTTTGTAGAGTGGGTCTCACTGTGTTCCCAGGATGGTCTCGAATTCCTGGGCTCAAGCAATCCTTCCACCTCAGCCTCCCAAAGTGCCGGAATTACAGGCGTGAGCCACCACCCAGGAGCCCACCCTTTCTCAGGCCTTGGAGGACGTGGGAAGGGGGCTGGGAAGACGATGCAAGTTGGTGAAGGCTCCCATCAGATACTCATCAGCAAATCTGTCTCCCCAGTCTGCAGGGCCCTCGAGCTGCATCGTCCACACTTTCCCTTCGCTCTCTTGCTCCTGTTTTTCTGATTTCGCCTCTGGCCGTCCTGGGTGTTAGATACTCTCCAGCCCTCCTGGGTGCCCCCCTTCCCTCTCCTCCCCGCTCATGGATCCACCCCTTCCCACTGGACTCGGTCACCAACACGTTTGCTAACAGCGGACGATGGGGCCTCGCCAGCTACCTCGGAGCAGTGAGCCGGCATCCTCCCTCGAGTGTGTGCATGCACCCGTGCGTGCTTCCCTCCTGTGGCCCAGGAGCTCAAATGCCACCCCAGTTTCTGAGTCTGCAGAGAGGGAAGGGCCAGCTGGCTTTGTGGAGGGGTGAGGACAGGAGTAGGACCACATTTCTGCTCATTAGATTCTCGCTCAGCAAGTCTGTCACAGGGTGGTGAGCACCGTGCTGGCCCCTGCTGCAGAGCCCAGGGACGGTGGGCACTGGGGGCATCAGGAAGCAGGGCACAGCTGGGCTGCCCAGGCTCCACCCTTCCAGCTGGGCGCACCTGCCCCAGGTTGCTGGGCCCCTGGGCAGAGGGTTTGGGGCTGATAAACAGGAGGTGTGGCAGGGCCTGAAGCAGAACATCCAGCCTGGGGCCATCGCTTGGGGCCATCTCCCTGCTGCTGCCAGGCCCCGTGCCGCCCCCAGTGCTGTAACAAGGCTTTGACATCCAGGCGGGTGTTTTCTGAAGCTTTCCTTCCCCACTGGGCTGTAAGCCCCACCAGCAAGGAGCAGGGGCTGTCAGGGTTGCTGTCCACACAGCCCCTGCCCTGGCATGGGCCTGGCACTCAGGCATGGACCTGAGACAGAGGCTGGAACCCTCCAGGCCCCACTGACAAACCTCACAGTACCCAGGCAAAAGTTGTTGGGTGGGCTGAGCACGGTGGCTCACGCCTGTAATCCCAGCACTTTGGGAGGCCGAGGTGGGTGGATCACCTGAGGTCAAGAGTTCAAGACCAGCCTGGCCAATATGGTGAAACCTGGTCTCTACTAAAAATACAAAAATTAGCTGGGTATGGTGGCGAGTGCCTGTAGTCTCAGCTACTCGGGAGGCTGAGGCAGGAGAATGGTTTGATCTCAGGAGGCAGAGGTTGCAATGAGCCGAGATTGTGCCACTGCACTCCAGCCTGGGTGACGGAGCAAGACTCTGTCTCAAAAAAAAAAAAAAAGGTGTTGGGTGGATTCGTAGGAATGAATGAAGGATGCAGAGAACAGGCTGGGCATTGGGGAGGCAGGACAGAGGTGGACATGCAAGGTCCACCCATGCGGGGAGCATGGGTACAAGGGGTTCCCCCTCAGCCAAGGGAGGCACTGCCCAGAGCCCAAGAGGTCAGGAGCCAGGCTGAGGGGGTGTGTGGGTGTGGAGGGAGGCGGGAGAAAGACAGCCCTGCACGGGCAGCCCCCAGCCTCTGCCTGCATCTAGCAGGTGCTCACTCACGTGTGTGGTGTGAACAAAGTGTTCGTAGCCCCAGGCGACGGGAGCATGGGGTAGAGGTATGGGAGAGGGAGGTGAGCAGCGCTTCCCTGCCGGGTGCGCCTCCCCACCACCACAAACCCCACCTTCAGTAAGGACGCGGATTCCTCTCTGTCCCTGCTGGGGCGTCTGTGATTGTCTGGTCCATCCACATCTGAGCAGGGGTCCTCACCCGCAGGGCGGGCGGGCTGCTGCAGGCAGAGGTGGCATCTGTCCTTCCAGGCAGTGGGGCCTCCGCACCACAGACTCCTGGGGGGCGAGTGCCTCACCTGCTCAGTGGGTCCTGGGCCCCAGGCTGTGTCCGCAGTGGAGGACAGCGAGCAGGGGAGGCCAGAGCCCCTCCCCTCTGCTGCCTCCACCTGCAGCTTGCTCTCTCGCCCTGTGGAAGGCCCCAGCCCTCCTCTTGGGGTGATAGGGCTTCCCACCGGGACTGCTTCTCAGGCCCTAGGTCATCAGTTCTCACCACACCCAGATTGCTGGAGGAGGCCTGGGGTGCACCCTGGAATCTGCATTGCCCACCCACAGGCTCCCAGGTGCTGCTGATGCTGTGGGCCCAGGCACTCCACTTTGACAACGACTGCCCTAGATCGCTGCAGGGGCCCACCGGAGGGCCTGGGCTTCCAAGAGCCTCTGGGAGTGCCTTGGGGAGCCAGCCTTCGAGGGGGCACAGAGAGGTCTTGATGAGCTCCTCAGAGATCCTTGAGACAAAGACTGGAACCCTCCCAGCCCCACTGACAAGCCCCGGTCATGGGGGATAGGAGGCCTGGAGTGCAGCTTCTGCAGTCACTTCCAGGGATCCAGGGCGCGCTGGGCATCGCTCTCTCACTCCTGCTTTCCAATGACAAAATCAAGGCTTAAAATTTTTTCTTTTTTCTTTTTGAGATGAAGTTTTGCTCTTGCCCAGGCTGGAATGTAGTGGCGTGATCTTGGCTCACTGCAACCCCTGCCTCCCAGGTTCAAGTGATTCTCCTGCCTCAGCCTCCTGAGTAGCTGGAATTACAGGCACCCACCACCACACCCAGCTAATTTTTGTATTTTAGTAGAGACCGGGTTTCACCACATGGGTCAGGCTGGTCTTGAACTCCTGACCTCAGGTGATCCACCCACCGAGGCTTAAAATTCTTCAGGAGGTGGGAAGCAGGTGGGTTGGCTCTAAAGGGTAGGAGGAGTAGTGTTCTTGAACATTCTGTGTCTTGAGTGAATCCATGCCAGTTTTCCGGTGGCAATGGTTTTCTGGCCGTTACGGTGGGGACCCTAGGCAGAAGGTGTACAGAACACTCTTATCTTTTACAGCTGCAGGAGCCTAGTTATCTTAAAATGGTTCATTTTTAGAAAAATCGGGTGGTTTAAAAAACCCGTTCAGTCGTTGGTGTCCTCAGGTCTGACAAGTGTGAGTAGATGGGCTCAAACCCAGGGGTGTCTGACTCCAGGGCCAGGCTCCCCAGCATCCCCAGCGCGGCACCCCCTCCTGCTCTGAGCTGCCCATACCAGGGAACTCCCGCCATGTAAGGGCTGGGAAAAGGCTACTGAAATTACTGCTGGAGAAGCTCTGCTCAGCCGCAAGGCCCAGTCCTCAGGGGCTCTGGGAAGGGGACAAGATTCTAACCAGGACTTGCTCTCTCTCCTTCCACAGAGCGATCAGGACGCCACGGCTCCGCCTGAAGCAATGGCCCAGCCCTACCCCCCCACCCAGTACCCCCCTCCACCACAGAACGGCATCCCTGCCGAGTACGCCCCTCCCCCACCGCACCCCACGCAGGACTACTCTGGCCAGACCCCGGTCCCTCCAGAGCATGGCATGACCCTGTACACACCAGCACAGACCCACCCTGAGCAGCCAGGCTCCGAGGCCAGCACACAGCCCATCGCTGGGACCCAGACAGTGCCGGTAAGGGCCCCTGCGACCCAGGCCCAGACCTGGAACTTCAGGGAACAGCGCCCACCCAGAAGAAGGGTGGCCCAGGAGGGCCTGAGGTGTGCCAGCTGGGTGGGGGGCCTGCTCAGGGGGTCCTGGGCCCCAGGCTGTGTCTGCAGTGGAGAACAACCGGAGCAGGACCAGGAGCCCGAGAGGCCTGCCCTCCCCTGTGTGTGGACGACAGGCGTTTTACAGGGTTCCTGGGCCAGAAGTCGTCATCCCCAGCGAAGGTGCTCCCAGCCCTGCTGGACCCCCGGCACCAAGGAGCTTTGTGATGAGCAGGCGTCTGGAGGGACGGCTGGGCACTGAGGGCTGGGGCGGCAGCCACCCTCCTCCAGCCGCCTGGGCCTGGCTTCGCTGCTTTGAGCAAGCTCTCACCCCAGCTGGGGAAGTGTCCTCGCTGCCAGAGACCTGTTAGTGGAAAGTGAAGGAGACGGGCGGAGGGCAGAGGCAGAGCCTCAGAGGCCACCCAGGGCCCTCCGAGCTGTCTCGGGTTGAAGGCCCTCCTATCATTTCTAATCACTTGTAATCTACCTGCTTGGCTGGCCTCCAATCAGATAGCTTCAATTATGTGGTTGTAATGCAGCTCCCAGGCAAAAGTGCTGAGCCCTCAGTTCTCAGATTTCCTAAGAGCAAAGAGAGCCGGCAGGGCGTGGCCAAGCGGCAGGCCTGGGTGGGCTCCGGGTGCAAAAGCCCAGGCCCTGGCTCCACCCGCTCCGCAGAGCCCCTGCCGGCCTCTTCCTTTTCTCTGGTCCCCTCCACTGAGATCTCCATGTGCCTCCCCTGCCCCTGCTCTGGGGCTCCAGGTTCATCTAACCGTCCCTGCTGGCCCCATCCCAGCTGCTGGCTGTGCTAGCTGGCGGGGCTGGGCAGGAGGCCAGAGCTCTCTGCACTGCCCGGGAGTGGCACCGCCCTGGCGGCTCCCAGTGGGGGTCCCCTCCCAACTGTTCCCTCAGCCCTCCTGCAGTCCAGCCTGGCTCCCAACGTGCTGCGTGGGTCCAGATAGGAGCCTTCCCTCAATGTGTGCATGGGCAGATGCTTCCTCCAGCGTCACCCTCTGCGGAGAGAGCCCACCCAGCCGCCTCCTAAGCTGGACTTGACCCTCACCTGGCACCCAGCCAGTGCCCTTCCTCCCTGCTTGGAGCCCTGCCCAGCCTGAGTTTGCCCCAAGGCCATCAGCCTTTCCAGCCCCCCAGCATCCTGAATGTCTCCGTGGGGTTCCTACAGCCGCAGGCCACACAGGGAAAAGGCCAGGCCCTAGGGTGGTCGAAGCGGGGGCTAAGCCGTACTTCCCCAGCTGCTCTGGTTCTGATTCATCAAACCCACACCCTGTGTGTGGTTAGAAAAGAAGGAGATGATCCCAAGAGCCAGGGCGGGTTCAGCGTACACGAGCCAGGCTGGAGCAGACAGGGTCTCTTTCCCGTGGACTCTGGTAGACGAGGCTCATCTGCTCAAACCTCTGACCTTACGGACAGACGAGGTGTCTCTCATGGTGAGACTCGGGTTTGTCCTGGGAGAAAGCCGGAAGCAGGAGGATCAGATGCACAGATAACAGAGTGGGGATGGACCTGGCACTCGAACTGAACAGCAGAACTGAACAGCAGAACCGAGGACAGACGCCTCCTGGATGCCTGGGGCCACCAGACACAGCCTACCGGGACACATGTAAAGTCTTCTTTCACTCAGCGGACGTTTGCCGGGCACCTGCCATGTGCCAGGCACTGAATTGGCACTGAGGCTACAAAGGAGAAAGGACCCAGCCCTATTCCCTGGTTCCTGCCATGCACGGACGGAAATGTCAGAAAGGGAGGCTGGCTTGGGCCTCGCTCACCCGTGAGAGTCCACAGACCGTGGACAGAATCCGAGTGAGCAGCAGCTGCTGCAGAGGCGCACGCTGCATCCTGATGAAGTGCTCTCCGATAGGAGGATGGGAGTCTCACTGCTCAGCCGTCAGCCTCCGGAGCCTCCAGGGAGCATGCCCAGGCCCGGAGCACCCAGAGCCCGGGGGATAGACGGACGGCTTTGACCTTCCTTTCTTCAGGCCAGGGTCTCTCAGGTCTGGCAGAGTTCAGGGTCGTGGTGGCAGATCTTTCATCCAGGGACTCAGAGGAGAGAGTCATTCTCCGTGACCTGTACCGGGGCCGCCTCGGCATGGTGCCCCATGAAGAATGAAGACCTGGGTGGCCTCAGCGGCCATGCACCCTCCTACCTTAGAGTGTTTGTTCGAGTGGAGCCTTCCCACCTTGGAAGGCAGCCGAAGAGTGTGTTTTAGATTCCAGGAGCCCCTGCCTCCCAGAGGCTGCCCGGCACTCACAGCTGAAGGCCAAACACCTCCTATGAGGGCTCTGGTGTCCCCAGGCCCTGTCCGTGTGGTCATCAGCAGGGCCTGTTCAGCTCACTCCTGCCTCCCCTTGGCCCTGCCCCAAGCAGCCTGGTATTGGGGTCCAGAGCTTTGGGATAGGAAGTGGGCTGAGCTCAGAGCTTTGATCCAGACCTGCCTAAGTCAGAGAGTCTCCCTGAGCCCCTGGGGCACTCGAGGGCCCACGTGCAGCCACAAGTACCCTGGGCTCTTCTTCCCCCATCATTCATGAAGTCCCACCCAGGGAACCCTCACCCCCACTGAGAGCCTGATGCCCAGGTTGGCACCAGGTCAGGGCATGCAATCCCCGGACACTCCCTGGACCCAGATGCCACCCCGGCCGCCGGGGCTTCCTGCCCTCTCCCCCAAGGAGAGAGCTCCTTCTGCTGGTGCACATGAGCTGTCCTGGCCGGAGGCGTAGCCCTAGCCAGTGGAAAGGGGAAACTTGGGATGCCTGTCCAGCCCCCATATCACCCACCCCCCGGTAGCTGTGGCAGAGCTGGCCGCTAGACAGCAGCCTCCTGTCCAGGGCCAGGGCCCCCACAGGCAGCCTGTTCCGTCTAGGACCTGGGGCTGATGGCATCTGGGAGAGAGCAGTGGCCCGTGCCCTCTATCCCGGCACCTCTGCCTCCCTGTCTCCTCCACCCAGGGCCCTCAAAGACACTCTGGGCCCCAGCCCGGGAAAGGCTTTCCTGAAATTTCTGAAACCATGAGCCCTCTCCCTGCTGCTCCTCCCCTCAGGAGGGTTTCCCGCCAGGAATCAGTGGGAAGTCCGTGTGTTCAGCCAACTCAGGGCCTTTCATGGCACCTCCACCACCCAGGTGGGATGCACCCCCAACCCCTAGTCACAGGGGCACAGCTGACCCTGCAGAGAGAAACAGGGTTCCTGGGGGCTGCCGACACTGAGACTTCTACAGAAGGCAGAGTATGTGCTGATTTTTGTGGTCTCGACGTCCTCAGGTGAGTCCTGACCTCCTCCAGCGGCTTTCTAGCTGTGTCATTCCCTGGGAAGCCTCCTCCCCTCTGAGCAGGGCACCTCCTTCCACCATCCAGAAATACGGATGCTCCTTCCTGGTGGGGCAGGGGCGTCTCCACTCATCCATGATGGGAAGAGACATGCGACAAGAACCACCTGCACCCGCACGCAGGCTCTGTTGCTCTCACCTCCCACCACAAAGTCACGTGCCTTCTCTGGACAAAAGCAGTACAGAGTACGACGAGGGGCTGCAGAAGGACCAAGGACCCCATCTCGCTACCCTGAGCCACCCCAGGGTCTGTGTTCCCTGGCAGGGGTCGCCATCTGGAGCAGTTATTTATTCACTCACTCAGGGTCACGCACGTGCCAGCACTGTGGGCCCTTGGGGGGTCACACACTGTTTTCATGCCCAAGGGACCTTCATTTTGCTAAGAGACTAGCATGGACCAGGTGCACTGGCTCATGCCTGTAATCCTAGCACTTTGGAAGGCCAAGGTGAGCGGATCACTTGAAGTCAGGAGTTTGAGACTAGCCTGGCCAACATGGTGGAACCGTGTCTCTACAAAAATTTCTGAAACCATGAAATTCATTCATGAAGTCCCACCCAGGGAACTCCCACCCCCACTGAGAGCCTGATGCCCAGGTTGGCACCAGGTCAGGGCATGCAATCCCCGGACACTCCCTGGACCCAGATGCCGCCCCGGCCGCCGGGGCTTCCTGCCCTCTCCCCCAAGGGGACTTCCTTCTGCTGGTGCACATGAGCTGCCCTGGCCGGAGGCATAGCCCTGGCCAGTGGAAAGGGGAAACTTGGGATGCCACGCCAGGCATGGTGGCGTGCACCTATAATTCCAGCTGTTCGGGAGGCTGAGGCAAGTGAATCACGTGAACCCAGGAGGTGGAGGTTGCAGTGAGCTGAGATTGCACCGCTGCACTCCAGCCTGGGCAACAAAGTGAGACTCCGAGGAAAAAAAAGAGAGAGGGAGAGATTAGTGTGCAGATAGAAAATGCCAGTCGACCGGGCTCCCACCTCTAATCCCAGGACTTTGGGAGGCCGAGGCAGGCAGATCACCTGAGGTCGGGAGTTCAAGACCAGCCTGACCAACATGGAGAAACCCCGTCTCTACTAAAAATACAAAATTAGCCAGACGTGATGGCACATGCCTATAATCCCAGCTACTCGGGAGGCTGAGGCAGGAGAATCGCTTGAACCTGGGAGGCAGAGGTTGCGATGAGCTGAGACTGCGTCATTGCACTCCAGCCTGCGGCAAGAGGGAAACTCCGTCTCAAAAAAGAAGATAAAGAAAATGCAGACAAAGCACAGAGGGTCACTGTGGAGGCTCAGCCATGTAGAGGGAGACAGGGGATGAGACAGTGTTTTCCAGAACCCACGTAGGATACTCCATCTGTCAGAGGGGACCTCCCTCGGGTCAGAAGGGCCTGATGCCCGAGGGGCCAGCCCCTGCCCCACTGCCCACTGGGGATCTGGGCTCTGCACCTCTGGCTTCACTCCAGGTCCCCGGACGCCTCTCTGCCTGCTGACCTGCAGCCCCAGGATGAACCTCTGTCGTCTCCGCCATCCATCGGGCCTGAGCCTCCTCTCAGAAACTCCCGCACTTTCCCTAATCTTCCGCTTGGGCCATGTCATCTGTAACTGCTGCCTCAGCGTCCTGCTCGAGGCCCTCTCTCCTCCACCAGGAAGGCCGCAGCCCTGTCACTGTGATCTTGTCTCTCACGGCTTACGGAAGGGATGAGGGGTAGGCCGTGGCTGGCGGCTGCGTGAAAAAGGCAGAAGAGAGGAGGCATTGGTCCTCAAAGCCATGCCACAGTGAGATTCAGCTGAGATGCCCCTACCCAGGCAAGGGGTGGGAGTGGATGAGGCAGCAGTCGGCTGCCCATGCCACAGGTGCAGAGGCCAGCAGCGGGGCTCGGAATCCTGTGTCCTTCAAATGCCATGTGGGAGCCCACAGCTCCACCCAAGGAGGGGCTGAAGAAGACACCCCAGTGGATGGCTTGAGACCACACATGGAGAACCCCTCATCCAAGGCTGACTGGCCACCCCCCAGGGGCTCACCAAATCGGGTCCTTGCCTGAGTGCCCAAGAGGTCTCTGGAGGAATGAGAAGAGACGGTGCTACAGAGGAAGGGATTTCCAAACACCGGCTCATCTTGGGCCACGGCAACACCACTTGGCTCCACGCCAACACAGCCACCAGGTCCCACTTGCTGACCAGGGTCTGCCTGTGCCCACCAGCCCCCGCTGAGAGCTCACTCCCTTTGCCTTTCACTGTGCCAAGCTTGGGGACCCAGGCGAAAGTGGGTGCAGGCTCCTCAGAGGATATGAAGAGTGAGAGACGCTTGTGGCATGTAGACCCCCACCCCGAACTTGAATGGGCTAGGGTGGGGCATCCATAACGGCTGGGCCAGGACAGAGCTGGGAAGGACACAGAATCAGGGCCTCCAGGCCAGCGGGGAGGGAAGGATATTTTCTCTTTCCCTGCATTTGAGAACCAGAGGCAAAGATGGCTTTAAAAAAAAAGTGGGGAAAAGAAAGCCCCTGAGAAAGACAGCAAAGCAGTGGAGGCTGCTGGACTGCTGTGATCTGTGGGAGGAGGGCCCCCGGCCCGGGGCAGCCCATGTGCAGTCATGCTCAGGGCTTCTCAGCAAACCAGCCAGTTTCACAGCCATGCGACCCACTTACCCTCTGCCCGGGGCTGAGCTGACGGAGCAAGGGCAGAGCGGCTGCTTACTCCCCTGTGTCCTGGCCCCACTCATGGCTTCTCCCACTCACACCCCACTACCCTACTCCTCCCACCTCACGCTCAGCTGCTCCCCTGTAAGGCTTTGGGGTGGGTGTCCCAGCTCCCTTGGGTGGGCGTGAGGCCAGTTCCTGCTGACGTGGCCACCCCGGCATGCTGACCGCCACCCTCTGCTGCTCAGAGGCCAGAGGTGTGTGCCCCTAACCAGGCTGGGATGACTCAGTCACCTGTACCCAAGAGCAGCAAAGGCACGGGGCGAGTCCCTGTCCACCGAGGAGGAAAGAGCCATGCCTGTCGGACTAAAGGGTGGGTTCAGACCTCCGTAAGGATCAGCGGATTCTTGGACGGTCTCGCCTTGGTTCAGGGGTGAGATCGTCCCCTCCAGAGGTCTAGCACGGGCTTGCTTTCTGCAAGAAAGCTTGGGACCAAAGCAGACAGCAGCAGAACTGGGAAGCTGGGCTGCTGGGCATGTCTGCTGGGCGTGTCAACGTCCCCAGGCTTGGATGGAGGAGCGCCCCCCGGCCCCCCGCACGCCCCTGTGGAGCCAGAGTCAGCTGCCCTGTGTTGCCCCCAACTGGGGACCAGATGCCAGCCATACCAGGAGCTCCAGACGTCTGTCATCCACCATCCTGGCCCTGCCAGTTATGCCCACCATGGATGTCTCCATGCCAAAGTCCAGCCCCCACTGATGGGGGTGGCACATGTCAGGGAACCCTAAGGAGCAGCCACCCAGCTTCTCCAAGCCTGGGGCTCCTGCCCTCTAAGAACCATGGCTGCTTTCCACCTCTTGGGGTCCCAAGAGAGATGGGGGATCCACTCTCAGCCTCACTCCTCTGAAACACACTCATCAGAATTGGGTCAGCACACCACACGGCCAGTCTGCTGAGATAGGCTGAGACGGGGCCCGCAGTGCACGCCTAGGTGAGTGCCAGGACGGCGGTTCCCATGCTATGAGATGTGTGCCACTTCCTCACTTCTCAACGCAGGGAACAGAGCTGCATTAGGGACATGGACACAGGTGCCCCACAGTCCTGCAGGCCACTAGACCTCACTCCCCACCTGCCCCACTGCCAGAGCTAGGGGCTGTCACCAGGGAAGAAGCTGTGGTATGGGGGAGGTTGTGTCCTCCACCTCCCTGAGCAACTCAGGAAGTGGCGACTTCCTCTCTGGTCACGTAGGGGCACCTGCTGCCCTGGAGCCTGGTCAGAGGCCTCCTGGCCACATGCAGAAATGCAGGGAAGTGGCTTGTCCTTCCAGAAAGGATAACCAAGGTGGCCGTGCAGGGGGTGGCGACAGCCAGACAGCCACTCAGACAGGACTGGAGGGACCAAGCTCTGGCCACGTAGCTATAGTGTGACCTTGGCAAGGCTCTGCTCCTCTGGGCTCCATTTCCTCTGCCTGGGACGAGGCCTCGGGCACTGACCCCAGGCTCCCTGCTCAGCATCCTGACTCAGCACGCCTTGGTTACCCGCGACAGATGCCCGCCGGAAAGTGGCTTCAGCAGCCAGGTGCTTTGCCTGGCTGGAGACACACGCGAACGGCTCTCTGGGGCCTCTGGTCTTGGCTTTTCTCCTCTTGCTCCCAGGCTGGCTGCCTCTGCTCTGCAGGCCACATGGGAGACCACGCCGCCAGCCTTCCATTTGTACGACTGCAGTGTAGGCCTCTAAGGGACCCAGCCTTTTCTACCACTGCTCTGGAAAGGATTCGGATGGCTGGAGCCAAGACCCTCCTACCTTCAACTCAGCTGACATCCTATCCCAGAAGCCAGTTGGCCTCCGAGGAGGGGTCTCCATGTGTGGCTTCCAGCTGTCCCCTGGGAGTGTCAGCAAGCCCAGAGCCAAGGATTCAAGTGCAAAGCGTGTATTTGGGAGATGATCTCACAAAACCCGTAAGGGGCAGCATGGCATTGAGGCGGGAAGGCAAAGGAAGCCAGTAACAGGTACATCATCAGCCTGCTGTTCCTGTGGGCAGCTGAGCTCCAAGCACTGGCGGAAGCGAGAACAGTGAGAGCCCCTCCAGGGCACCCCGTGGGAGCCGGGGTATGCACCATCTGTGCCTGTTCACGGAGGGCCTCTCCTGCACCAGGAGGTGTGCCATCCACCACCTTGCCAGTGGGCCGAGCGGGAAAACAGCCTTCGAGGCTGGCTCCTGTGGTCTGGCTGCATCCACGGGACTGGCCTGTAGAGCACCTCAGGCCTGGCCCAGGTCTTGGTGAGCTAACAGCCACCCCGGACAGTCACCCGTGCATCCACCCAGCCGGTGGATGAAGCACTTGTCGCACGCCCGGAGTTCCTGCCCTGTGGATGCAGCCAGGACCGAGCCAGGCTGAAGGCCAGCCTTGCCGTGAGCTCGTGGCCAGTCCACTTGAAGACTACGCAGGAAGAGCCTCACACGGGCCGCGCTGCGCTGCCTTGGGCGGCACCCCTGTCTTCTCACCGGGAGCTGGGGGCTTGGTGGGGCTTTTGTTTCCTGAGACCCAAGTCTTCAGGAGCCCATTTGCCCACCTGTGTCTGGGCCTGGATGGGGACTGGTCATAAAGGACGGACTCGGCCACCCCCTCCCTTGGGAGGCGCTTCTGGAGGTGACCCTCAAAGGTTCTGAGTGGTGGCGGCAGCTGGAATAAGGAGGAGCCTGGCAGGGACGGGGGGACGTGGAAGGGCAGCACCTTTGGATAGCTGGACCCTCGGGCCCGGCTGACTTCTGTCTCCAGTTCATCGTCAGGGCTTGAGAGCCAGCGTGGCCCTCGGGCTCCCAGAACTGCCTTGAGCTGTCAGTGGGGCTGAGACCTGGGCTGAGGGAGGGAGGCGGCCTCGCCAACATGGTTTGGGCCAAGGCCGGGAGGTGGGGCCTCTGTCCGAGGTGCTCTTGTGCAGTGTCTCATGGGAACTGTCCACCCAGATTCTGCCAGGATCCCAGCCCAGGGAGGGGAGAGGCCAGAGCACTGGGGAGAATCTGGCCTTGACACCCTCCGCTCCCGCTGGCGGAGGGGCTGGGCGGCCCTGCACGCAGGAGGCAGCCTCCACAGCCCAGTCTTCTCCCTGCAGCAGACAGATGAGGCGGCACAGACGGACAGCCAGCCGCTCCACCCCTCCGACCCTACAGAGAAGCAGCAGCCCAAGCGCCTACACGTCTCCAACATCCCCTTCCGGTTCAGGGACCCTGACTTGCGGCAAATGTTCGGGGTGAGTGTGTGCGGCCCCGCCCGTGCTGCCCTCCACACCTGCCCCAGCTCCAGGGTGGTGCCCACAGGCCCTGCCTTCCTGCCCACGCTTGCTCCCCAGACTTCCTGCCTCCCACGGTGCAGGGAGCCTCCCAGACCCCAGGATTCCTTCCTCCCGAGCCCAGCCCCGCCCTGACCTGAACCTGCCTTGGGGGTGGCGGGGCAGAGGAAGGCCCCCAGCTGAGGGGTTGGGGGATCTGTTGCTGCTGCCCCTCAAACCCCACCCCCCCTGCACCCGGCTGGAAATCCACCCATGGCCCCCACACCACCTGACCTCAGGGGTTTCATAGAGTACCTTGGGGCCTGGCAGCCAGTTTGGTTATGACTGCCCTGTTCCCACATTCTGGCTCCTCATCCGAGGGTACCTGGAGGGGCAGCTCAGCCTCCCACAGAGCAGCAGCCCCAGCCCTGGCCTGTCCCTTGTGCCTGGAAGCCAGGCGTCAACCTCTCTGGGCCTGCGTACCCCAGGCCCCCAGGTGGGAGCTTGGGAACAACGCACAGTGCGTGGGAAGGGAGGCCTGTCCTGGACTCCGAGGGCCGGCTCCAGGTTTTCCACTGCGCACTTCAGCCCGGGGCGGGGTCAGTGTGAGAACGTGCAGGGCTGCCCTTGGGTCCTGGGTCACTTTGTTACTGGACTTGAATGCACCCAGCAGGTGCTGACGCCTGTGGTGCTGGGGCTGCCGAGGGGTGGGTGAGGAGGAGCAGCCAGGCAGCTCAGCCCGGCTCCCAGGCCTGCCCCGGCCACAGAGGACCACGCAGTTTCCTCCCTCCCTCCAAACTCCTCCTCCCCCTGCCTGCCGCTGCGCCCACCGACCTCTGCTGCAAAGGTGGACAGCCTCTGGCTTCTGAATTCCAGCCTCTCTCCTCATGCCATCCTGACCCAACTGGGGTTTGCCAGGCAGACTGGAGGCGCCTCTGGCAGCCCCAGGGTGGAGAAGTCCCCCTCCACCTGCCCCCTGACGTGACCCCCAGAATTCCACTTCCCATCTCAGGAGCCAGGTCTGGTTGGATTTGAGGCTTAGACTCATTGAGGGGCTGGCATGACCTAGAATCATCAGATGGCAAGGACTCTGTCCCTTCTCAACCCTGAGTCCTGGGCAGGCTGCCACATTTCTCTGGGCCTGGGGCTGCCCCTTAAGAGCAGCTGACATTTTGGGGCTCTGGCTGGATACCCTCGGTGGGTGGCATTTTGGGGCTCTGGCTGGATGCCCCCTGCAGGGGGCCTGTTTACATACACTCAGTCCCTGCAGGATGGGGCACCATACCCCATCAGCTCCCTGAGTCCCTGCAGGCCAGGGCACCATACCCCATCAGCTCCCTGGGTCCCTGCAGGCCGGGGCACCATATCCCATCATCTCCCTAGGTCCCCGCAGGACGGGGGTTACTATCCCCCTCTTTTCGGCACCTGGCAGAGTTGGGATTTCGTTGCTGTCTGGCCTCACTGGGCCTTGCTGCCCCCCGCGCCTCCAGGGCTGTATGGAGGTGGCTGGGAAAGCCCCATCAGTTGTCTGCACTGCAGTCTTCAGGACAGGCCCTGGGGGCCTCAGAGCTATTGTTCCGGCCAGCCGTTCACAGGCTCGTGGTCTCAGTACCCGTGAGAGACAGGGCAGTCCCATGGGGACTGTGGCCAACAACGGGCGGGAAGAAGGCAGGTGGAGCAACATGGCCCCGCTGGCCCTCACGTCCTGCACAGGAGGGCCTGGGTCCAGATCACTGCTGCTCAGCACCCCACGCCAGCACAGCCCCGCCACAGGCTGTGCAGGGTCCCGGGGGCCTGAGTAGGCTCTCCTCCACTTCCCTCTTCCTCTCATGCCCTCCAGCCCATTTTGCCCCGCCCAACCTCCTCCCCATCTCAGGGAGGCCTGAGGGTCCCATTTCCCAACCAGGGGTCCTACTCCCCAGTGGCCTCAACCTCCAGTTCCTGACCCCGGCCCTTCCCCTTCTCTATGGCACTTTGTCCCTTCCGGGGACTCATGGCCCTTCCTCTCCCCCTCTCCTTCCTTTGGAGAAGGGTCTTTCAGCAGACCTCTAATTTGAGTTGGGGGTGGTGGTAATGCCTTGGGTACCCTATCCCCACTGTAGCCCTCTCCAAGTGGCCAAGTCCCGGGAGGGCGAGGAGGGGTCACTGGTGATATGCCCATCCCCACCCCCAGCTGGCAGCTGGAGTCAGTGTCCCAGCAGGAAAAGCTCTCCAAGACGGAAGGGAGACATGGGCCTCCAGGAGAGGCTGGGAGAGCCGTCCCTGCCCCCACGCCACACCAAGTTCCTTCTCGGTGACGCCTTGGGCCCCCTATCCCCACCATCACCCTATCCAAGTGGCCAAGTCCCAGCTGCTCCATGGCCAGAGGTGGGAGGGGGCCCGGAGCTCCTCTCCCAAGCTGGGAGCCCAGGGCCGAGCACAGGCCGGGCCCGGTCTTAACCTTCCTTTCCTGTCTGCCCTGCTCCTTGTCTCTGTCTCTGTCTCTGCAGCAATTCGGAAGAATCTTAGACGTGGAGATCATCTTTAACGAGCGGGGCTCCAAGGTGGGTGCCGCACGGAGCTGCCGCCTTACCGCGCCGGCTGTAGGTCCCGCCAGGCTAACGTGTGAAATGTGCGTTTCCTTCCTGGAGAGCTTCACGCCCGAGGACCCCTGAGCGACACGGGTGCTTGTATTCCCCGCTCTTCCACCCCCACCCCGCCCCACCCCAGCTGTCTGTCTTGTTGCTGCCGCTGCCGCTTTTTCTTTCTGAGCCACCAGGACCTCTTGCCTGCACCCCAGAGCCCTGGGACCCTGTGCCCAGGCCCCTCCCCCCCGCAACTGCTCATCCCAGGGGACCACTGGCCTTGAGGCTTGAGGGAGGGGCTACAGAGAGGGCCGGATGGGGAGGGTGGCCAGCAGAGACAAGCCCTGCTCCCCTTCCGGGAAGGCACGACCCTCTACCCTGGGCTCTGAGGGTGGAGGTGGGTGGGCTGCCCCTGCAGGTCCTGAAGCCCAGCCTGGGCCCCCGACCCCCAGGTGGGTTCAGGAGGCAGGCCTGGCCCGTGGTCAGGTAGCGTCTCTTACGTGGCTTTGGCCTGACCCTTTGGAGATGCCGGGCGGTCCGCTCAGGCTGGGCTCAGGCCAGGCCAGCAGCTGCCCTCCCGGGGCCCGTACCCCTCCTGGCATCCTGCCGGCGGCCCCACCACAGACCTCTGGGCTGCCTGCGTCTCTGCCTCAACTCACCTGACTCAACCCCCTCTCTCTCTCTCCCCCTTCCCCTGGTCCCCACCCACTCCTCTTCTTCCTCCTCTCCCTCCTCTTCCTCGCCCTCTGTCCTTCTCTCCATGCCTGTCCTTCCCTCTCCTCTGCTCACAGGGTTTTGGGTTTGTAACTTTTGAAACTAGCTCAGACGCTGACCGAGCCCGGGAGAAGCTGAATGGGACGATCGTAGAGGGACGGAAAATTGAGGTGCTCAGATAAGTGTGCTGCGGCAGGGATGCCCCGAGATGGCCCGCCTCCCCCCTACTCCCCCAGCCGACCACCCCGCCGCTGCCGCACCCTTCAGAGAGCCTGGCCAGGGTCCCCCGGGGCGGGAGGAGGGGCACACTAAGGCCAGGGTCACTGGCTGCCTGCTGAGCCCTATCACTTATCACCCCTTCAGGCCACTGAGGTCCCCTTTTCCCTGCCTCTCCCTCCTTTTCCTAGGAGATGTCCTATCCCCAACCAGACACTGGAGGAGCCCCAGAAATCCTGTATTTGGGGCTCGGCAGCTTCAAGGACCGTGGCCAGCCCACCCTTCCAAGGAGTCATTAATCCCCAGACCCTGCTCACCATGGAGCGGCGGCTGTCCCCAGCCTGTCCCCACATGACCCGGCCCGGGCCCTGCAGTTTGCCGCACCTGGGCCCTGCCCCACCCCTTGTTTGGGTAGAAGCAGAGTCAGCGTCGGCAATGGCCAGGGCAGAGGAAGGGACCCAGCCCCGAGGAGGAGCAGGGAGATGGGTCACTGGGTCCCTCCCTGACACTCACCCCGCTCTGTCCCCTCCTTCCCCGCTCCCCAGAGGCCCAGAGTGCCAGTGGGCTGTGTTCCCTTGCTACGGCCTGGGTGTCCAGAGCTGGGTCCCCCAGTAGGCAAGGCAGCCAGAGGGTGGCTGGAGGAGGGCTGGGGCCAGCCACCAAGGCAGAGCCCTCAGGCAGGCGGTGAAGGCCTGAGAGGAGGTTTCCAGACTTCAGACAGCACTGGCTCAGCCAGGCTGTAGCCCCATGCCCTCAGGGCTCACACTGAGGATGTTGGGGAGACAGAACAGCCCAGACCCCTTCCTGGGGCCCATCACCACTGCCGTTCACAACTCCCACACACGCCTCGTCCTCTGCATCCCAGGCTGCCCCTGGACAGCCTGACCTGGGCTTATGTGTGGAAAATAGGCGGCTTGCGCACCCAGAGCCCCCTCCTGGCAGCCTCGTCCTCCTGGGGCACAGGGCCCCATGGCAGAGTTCTGTGTTCTGCAGCATTGAGGTCTCTGGCCTCAGGAGAGGGTACATCATCCAGGAGGGGCATATAGCCATCTTGGTTCCCATGCTAGGTGGGCCTTGGCAGCCTCAGGGAGCAGAGAGCATCCTGGAGGCCAGCCTCTTAGCTGGTTCTGGTCAGAGAGCACTTTGTGGAGAGTCCACCAGGGAGCTTCTCCCGCCGTCCCGGGGTGCCTAGGAGCCTGGGGCTGGATTTATGGGAATAGCCATGTGAAGAACACAGGCCGGCAGGCCTGGGTCTGGGGTCCTGGGCCAGGCAGGGCTTTAGCCCCTGCTGGGAGCAGTGGGGACCAAGGCTCTGGATGGCAGGCAGCAGGAGGCTAATCCTCCCTCTCCCTCTCTCTTTCCTCTCTGGACAGGTCAATAATGCCACGGCCCGAGTTATGACCAACAAGAAGACAGGGAACCCTTACACCAATGGTAAGGGGCAGGAGGCTGCCAGGGTCGCTGGGCAGGACAGAGGACCTGGGGCTCTGCAGGTGGGCTGACCTTCCTGGATTCTAGGCAGCCGCCACCCCAGTGTCGCAGCTTCCGGGCTGCTACTGTGCTGCCTATCAGAAGCGGATGGGGCAGAGGAGGCAGGAGGAGAGCTGGGGGCCACCCACCCCGTCCTGGTCCCATACCGTCAGCCATACCTGGAGTCTTGCTTTCCCAGGCATGTGTGGCCCCCAGAGGCCTCATGTGCAGGCGTCTGATATAGTGGGACAGCAGTGCCTTCCTGGGTTAGGACTTCGTTCCTCCCAGGACCTTGAGTCCGAAGGCTCCTGTGCTGAGACCTGCTGCACGAATTCACAGTGCAGACAGGCTCAGCGGGGGCACCCGAGGCCTTGGATGTGCTTCTAGACCCGAGTTCCAGTTTCTTCATCTGCAAAACAGTAATAGTGACCCCCTGGAGCTGTTCAATGACAAATGACATCTCTAAGTGCCATGAGCGAGGGCCCAGTGGGGAGGTGCTCTGATTGCGTGGGATGTGATTACAGGAACTGCCTTCCTGGGGCTTTGTGAGGTTGAGGGGCAGAGGGCACCGAGACCCCAGGCTGAGCCCTGCTGTCCACAGCATGGGTAAACTGAGGAATCCTGTGTGTGCACACCACACTGCAAACAGAGGTGGCCAGTCTTCCTTGGAGATGGATCTGCCAATGCTAAGTGCTGGCTCTGGAGAGGCAGAGGGACCGCTGGTGGCCGCTGCATGTCTTCACTCCATCAGGGGAGGGGCCTGCTTTGAGCGGAGCACACATGTGCTGGGGCCTCCTCTCATTCTTGCCAGCGAGCAGCTTCCCACTCGGAACCCTTTAAAGCCTCAGCATTGCTCCTAGACAGGATGGATCTCCCTGCTGGCATGGACTCTCAGACTGCTCACCCCCGGATTCTCATGGCCCCGTGTGATCGGCCACACATGGAGTCAGGTGGGGACCAGCACGGAAGCCTGGACAGGACTGCCTGATGCACCACCTCTCTCCCCAGCTCTTCTCCTGGTGTCCGGTGCTGGGGTGGTGCCGGGACTCTGGCCTGGCCCAAGTTAGACTTGATTCTCTCGGCCTCATACCCTGCTTTTCTGAGGACTTACACATTTCAAGGGCTTTTTAAAAATGTGGGAATGGGGCCAGGTGCCGTGGCTCATGCCTGTAATCCCAGCACTTTGGGAGGCCAAGGCAAGTAGATATCCTGAGGTCAGGAATTTGAGGCCAGCCTGACCAACATCATGAAACCCCGTCTCTACTAAAAATACAGAAAGTAGCCAGGCATGGTGGCACATGCCCGTAATCCCAGCTACTCAGAAGGCAGAGACAGGAGGATTGCTTGAATTCAGGAGGCGGAGGTTGCAATGAGCTGAGATCATGCCATGGTACTCCAGCTTGGGCGACAGAGCGAGACTCCATCTCAAAAAAAAACGAGAGTGCTCCTGCTTCACAAGCATTCCGAGTGCTTCCAGGGTGTGACTCTTCTGTGATCTGGCTTGGCACAGGAACTAAAAGCAGTAGACGTTTTTACCAGGTACAAGTGATCAACCAGCAGGGCTGCAAAAATCTCTGGAACCAGCTGCCGACTCTGCACCCAAGAGCCACACCTACTGCTGTCTGGACAGAAATGAGAATTCGGGGCAGCGTAGAGTTCAGAACGGACCCATCCTTGAACAGCCTTGGGCTGTGAGCTCATGAAGGACACAGAACCAACGCCAGCGGGACATCAGGGAATGGAGGGAGGTGGCAACCTCTGCCCACCTTTGCAGCAAGAAACGTTTCATCTCAATGTCTTCATCAGCCTGGGCACAGAGGGCTACAGTAGGATGGCCCTGGGTTCTCTGTAGGCTGTCACCAAAGCCAACCCATGGGCTCTGGTGGCTTGAGTGCAGCATGACTTGGCTTCAGCACTCCCTAGCACTCGGAAGCTTATCAGTTGGGGACAGAGGTTTCCACTGTAGAAAACAAACTCACCAGGTTTGCCCAGGTGTTAACTATGTATGGTAGAAACGGAGGCCATCCAGGCAGTCTCAGGCTGCCTCTGCCATCTGGGGTCCAGACAGTGAAACGGAGCCAGCAGAGATAGGTGGAGGCCCCCAGAGAGCTAGAATTGACAGGTGAGGGGACCCAGGAAGCCAGGAGGACCAAGTCAAGGTGCCCAGGGCCATGTGAGGCAGACGTACAGCCTCTAAGTGTCACTCACCCAGAGTGGACCCAGAAGAGCCACTGGATGGAGCCTTGGGGAGCCTGGGCTTACGGTTCAGGGTCTCCAGGACTCTGTTCCATCCTGGACCTTCTAGTAAGAAGAATCAGCTCTTGGGGCTGGAGGTTTTCCCAGAAAAGAACATTTCTTTCAGCCTGATGCCATGGCTCACACTTGTAATCCCAGCACTTGGGTGGTTAAGGTGGCAGGATCCTTTGAGCCCAGGACTTCAAGACCAGCCTGAGCAACATAGGGAGACCCTGTCTCTACAAATAATGTTTTAAATTAGCTGGGGGTCTGGTGGCAACCACCTGTGGCCCCAGGTACTCAGGAGGCTGAGGTAGGAGGATCACTTGAGCCCAGGAGGTCGAGGCTGCAGTGAGCAGTGGTCGTCCACTGCCCTCCAGCCTGGGCAAATAAGCAAGACCCTGTCCCCCACTCCGCCCCAGGAAAAGAAAAAGAAGTTTCTTCCCTCCTGAAAATTCCAAAGTCCCAGCAATGACATCCAGACACAAGGTCATGTGCTGGTGGCCGGGGATGCAGGGTGGGGTGAAGAGTTGACCTGAGGGAGGAACAGACCCTGCCACTCCATCCTCACTGCCTCTGGTCTGCCTGTCCTGCAGTGGGGTTGTTAGAGTCTAGGTCAGGGACTCACACATAGCCTGGGACCATTGCCACCCTCTCCAGATATATCTCCCCAGCTGGCCAGTGGGCTCCGGTCCCTGCTGTCCCTCCCCACCCAGTGCAAAGGGACAAGGAGCCAGGCCCACAGGGCACACTGCAAAGATAAGACCTGGGTCCACTGAGGAGGGGTGAGGGGATGGGCCTTGCAAAGAAGCCCTCCTGCTTACCCTGTCAGAACGCCTGGAGCCGGAACCCGCTCCAAGGCAGCTGGTTTCCCCCGCAGAGGCCGCCAGGTGGAGCAGGTCTTTGCCCTGCTCCTGGGTCCCCTGTGGGAGAGGAAGACCAGCCCACCTGCAGGAAGGGAGAGGCTGGGATGTAGATTACAGCTTGGGACCCAGCACATGCCCAGGAAGATGGGTCTGGCTGGGGGCTGCAGGCTGGGATCCCTGGCTCTGCCACTCCCCAGCTGGTGACAGGAGGTTGCTGTGCCTCTCCAGGCCTCTGTTTTTTCATCTGCAAAATGGGGAGGGCACGATGGCTCATCAGGCGGTGAGGACCCAGTGGGTTTCAAACAGTCTGTGTGGCTCACACAGTGGAGGAAAAGCAGCCATCCTGTTATCCTCAGTGCAAACGCCCTTTCCTCCTCCACCTGCTCCCCACACCACCCTCCCAGACAGCCGCTCTGGGGAAAGGTGAGGATGGGAGGAAAGTGAGAGCTGGACCCAGCACTGGCAAGAGGGAGCAGGAGGGGACTTTGGCAGGCAGTGGGGAGAGGCCGTGGGCAGAGACCAAGTGCCTTTCCTGCAGCCTCTGGCCACTGGAGCTCAGATGGTGGGGCGGTGCTGAGTTTGACTCCAGAAACCCTCATCCGAGCTGTGGCCACAGGCAGGTAGATAAGTTCCACTTCCCCTCCCCAGTTCTCATCTGGGAGGTGGGTACCCCAGGCTTCTGGGGATGATGCCAAGGGCTGAGGGTAGCTGAGGGGCAGGCTGGGGAGGACCACAGTTTGGAAATAATCCTAACAGAGCCTCAGGTGGAAGGGTCAGGAACCAGCAGGCCCTGGTGCTTTGAACCCAGCCCTTGTGGGGTCAGGGTGGGAAGAGGGCCCGGCTCAGGGAGTGAACCCAAGGGCTCCTCTGGTATCGCTGGGGTTCCCAGGCAGAGGTGGTGGTGGGAAAAGGGTCGGAAGGCAGTGACTAGTGTCTGCTTCTGTTTTAGGCTGGAAGCTAAATCCAGTGGTCGGCGCAGTCTATGGGCCTGAATTCTATGCAGGTAAAGGCTGGGGCGGGGCCGGAACGGGATGAGACCAGCCAATTGGCCCCGTGGGGTCCCGTAGGCGGGGCCCGAGGGGCGGGGCCAGGTGGGCCCCCCACCGTGCCTCTCACACGTGTCTTGGGCCCCCTTTCCTGCAGTGACGGGGTTCCCGTACCCCACCACCGGCACAGCTGTTGCCTACCGAGGCGCACATCTTCGGGGCCGGGGCCGGGCAGTGTATAATACGTTTCGGGCTGCGCCGCCCCCGCCCCCCATCCCAACTTACGGAGCGTGAGTACCTAGGCCGGCCAGGGGAGGCAGGGAGGGCGGGGAGGAGGGAGCCGGGGAGGCCCTGCGCAGTGCGAGGGGCTGGGCAGCCTTTCCAGACCTGGCGGGGGAGGTGGTGGGAGCCGCCAGAACTCAGTCCTGCAACTGCCTCCATCACGGCAGGCATCGCCGAGGTCCCTGGCATTTACAGGGACTTTCAGAGCCCCCGAACCTTGTGTGGATGCCTTAATGGGGGCGTCGTCCACCCTTGAGTTGAGCGAGGGACTTCTCTGAGTCCTCTCAGTCCCATTCCCTGGGGTCTGGTGCCCTCCACCACCAAAAGGGAGGGCACAGCTGCCTGGGGTCGGGTGGGCCATGGGCCCTGGGGTTTGTGGGAGAAAGAAGCTGATCAGCAAGGGTGTTACTCTATTGTTATACCAAAACAGGGCACTGGAGCAAACGCTTGTTAAAATGCCAGTCCCATGGGCGGGGCTGGCACCGTGCCCCCTCCCTCCTCAGCAGACACCGGAGCCGGCCTACCCCGCCTCTCCAGCGTTCCCACCACTTTCTTGTCCGTTTGCTTCCAGGGTCGTGTATCAGGATGGATTTTATGGTGCTGAGATTTATGTAAGTGCAGCCCCGTGGGGAGGGGCGGGTGGGATCAGGCCTTCTGTTTGTCTCAATGAGAAGTCAGCGTCTCCCTGCTCCTCCCATCCCATCCCACCCCACCCTTGAAGCCGCGAGGGCGAGGGCGCCATGTCTGCCGGGAGCATGGCATCCCTGGGAATCCCAGCATAGCACAGTCTGGCGGTCTGTGTCCATCACTGGAGCAGTTAGTGGGTCGCCCAGCAGCCCTGTGAGCTGAAGGCATCTTCCCATTGGCAAGGGTTCATATAATGGGGTAGTGGAACTCTGCCACGTCCCTAACCGTGCTGTGGTCAGGAAGGGAGCCCCTCACGTACCCATGTTTAGGACGGGCTTCGAGAGGGGCCGGGAGGCAGGGCCCCTGCGCGACGGTGCTGCGGGTCTTACTCCCCTTGATGGAAGTCTGTTAGCCTCTCCCCCTTCATGGGGCGGTGCCTGCTGCTGCTGCTGGCTCAGACTCACCGACGGCCCCACCCCTCGTACCCAGCCACCCTTCAGTCCTGGGCAGTTACCCACAATTCAGTTACCTGCTCATCTGAGGCCAGGACATCATCTGAGCTCACATCCTCTTTTGCCCTTTGCCCTTGACCCTTCCTGGTGTCCAGGTCACCATCCAGAGTCACTGTGGGTTCTCCCAGCCCCTCAGCATCCAAGTCAGGCCTCGCTGGCCTGGTAGCAGGTCTGTGGGCACCTCTTCTGTGCCGAGGCCTAGCGCCCAGCCAGATGGGTTATCGGTACCTGCTAGTGTGCTGGAGTGCACAGATGGGTGTGTGAATGAATGAGTGAATGAATGGAGTGGGAGGCAGACTTGCCTCACCCCGAACTGTACCACCCGGCCATCTGCAGTCCTCAGATCTGCGTTAGGGAGCTAGGGGTCCAGGCCAAGCACCACCTACCCCTTCCCTGGCTGAGGCTGGGAGGCTGGAAGGTCTGCCTCCCTCCCAGGCCCCACTCGCACAGGGTCTGTCTCTCTCCTCACTCACCCCTTCTCTGGGGAGCCCCACTAAGCCCCTCTGCTATCTCTCCTCCCATTTACCCTGCAGGGAGGCTATGCAGCCTACAGATATGCTCAGCCCGCTGCAGCGGCGGCAGCCTACAGCGACAGGTGAGGCCAGGGGCCGGAGTGGGGTGGGGAGAAGATGGACGAGGATCCCTTGGGGGGCTGGGCCCAGACAGGCAGGAGGCATAACCTACCTTTCCGGAGCTGGCGGGAGCAGGGTCAGAACAGGAGCAGGGCTGAGTGTGGCCCTCGAGCCAGTGAGCTCCTGACTTCAGTCACTTCCTGCTTGCCCTGTGGAGAGGCTGTGGAAACTCCAGGTAGCAGACAGCGTCTCTGATTCCCATCCCCCCGGCCCCGCGCCCACCGTGGCTGTCTTGGGGGCAGATGCTTGGGTGCTTCCTCCCCGGGCAGCCTAGCCTAGTGCCTTTCCCCTTAGGCATCTGGCCTGTTGGCTGCTGAGCTCCACCGCTCTGGCCTGGGGACTGCTTGCAACCCCTCCCTCCCGGAAGCCCCTGGCTCCATCTCCCTGTCAAGTCTGTGTGTGTACAGGGCGCCATGGCCCAGCCCTGCCCTCTGAGGAGCTGAGTTCCCTGCACAGACGAACTGGTGAAAGGAAAGTTGTGAGCGACACAGTGTCACATTCTTGACGGCAGCGTCCCTGGTCCCTCCCACGGGCCCTCCCTCTCTTCTCCTGAAACACCCCCCCCCCCCAGCATTTACCCTGTTCTTTTTGGGGTGGAAGTTTGCTTTCCCTGCAGGCAAGCTCTGTGAGGACGCTTTCCCCGCCATGTAGCACTGAGTAGAAAACACCCCACCCCCCATCAGCGTCAGCACTCAGTGGGCATATTGAGAGCGTAGCCTATTGTGTTCCAGAAGCTTCCTTAACAAGAAGGAAGGGTAGGCCTTGCAGGAGGGAGGGTGCCCGTGTAGTGTCTGGAAGGGGTGGGAGGCTGGTGCCGCCCCTCACCGTGCCCCAGCCTTCTCCCACACCCTCCCCATGCTCTTCCCCAGTTACGGCAGAGTCTATGCAGCTGCTGACCCGTACCATCACACCATCGGGCCCGCTGCGACCTACAGCATTGGAACCATGGTAAGGAGCCCGGGCCCACCAGCCCTGGGTGCCAGTCCTAACAGCAGGGTGCGGCACTGCACCTGGGGTGGGTGGCGAGGCCCTGTGGGGAGAGGCGAAGCCCTCTGACCAGTGCCTTGGTCCCGGAGACTTTGGAAGGAGCGAGGCCTGGATGTGAGTTAGGATGAGGGGAGGGCCGGCCCTTCGTGCCCACTCTCACTTGTGGGGAAGCAGGCTGAACGGCTGGTCGGCCCACCAGACCATATGGTCCTCTGGGAAGCAGTGTGCCTGATGCATTTCCCTGACCCCATCATTATAATAAAGTCCTGTTAAGGCTCCTCCATTCCCACCACCAGGAAAACCTAAATTAAACCAGGGCCACTCTCCTTCCCAGCAGAGGCTCCTGAGGCCTTTCCCCGACCCCGGGACTGTTTCTGCCCATGCCACACCCCCACGGCCTGCCCACACTACTGCAGCCCCTCACACCCAGGAGGGGAGCGCGGGCCACTGGCTGCTTCTTACCAGGCCCTGGCTCCTGGCTTCCTGGAGGTTCCTGGGGTCCTGGGGAAACGCCTCCCTCAGGCTGTGGGGTGGAGAGGGCGGGACGGGAGGTGTGCGGCGTGGTGTATCTGTGTGTGTGTGTGTGTGTGTGTGTGTGTGTGTGGCCAGCTGTCAACACGTGCAGCCCAGCTCACTGTGCACCCAGAGCTGCTTCCAGCGGACACCTGCCTCCTGTGCCCACCGGTCCAAGCCCCGGGCTGTGAGGTTTTAGCTAGCTTGGCATCCAGCATCAAAGATGAAAACATCCTAGGGGAGTGAGGAGGGAGGAGCTTCAGAGGCAGGATGGATTTTTCCCATCTCCCTTGGTTCTGATGACTCCCTCCAATTTTTGTTTTGTCTTTTTCCATCTTTATCGAGCCTCAGACACCCCCAGCAGCCTGTGGTGGCTGCAGACAATCACAGGACGGGGTCTGACGGGGCAGGCGCAGCCCCACACGGATGGAGGCGCGATCCCCTGACTCCCGGCCTCCGTGCAGCTGCAGGCTAAAGGCTTTCATTGATGCACAGAGGGTTCCCTCTTGTGTCTTCGCTTTTTATTTTTAAGATTTTCTATTTTTTCCCCAATTTTTCTTCTCAACACGCTTGCCATGTTCTTCCCTTTTCTGGCAAAACTGGGTGGTTGGAGGGTGGGAGGCTCCTTCGGAGCCCTCCATGACTGGGAGTAGCCCAGGACATGGGAGGCTGGAACACCCAGGACCGGTTCTCCCCAGCAGGACAGGGCTGGGCCCTAGGTGAGCCCAGGAGGACCCAGGGACCCCCGAGAGCGAGGCTCTGGCACTGTGCCAGGCTTGCCTCTCCCGGCGTAGCTGGCTTCAGTGGCCCCAGGCTCTTGAGCCAGGGCCTAGGAACCTGCCAGGAGTTCCCTCAACCCTCTGAAGATGCCCTGTGTTGCCCTGCTGGGGTTCGAGGAGGTGGGGCTCAAGCTGGGACCCCCCCTCTGCATAAGGACAGTGAGAAGCCAGGCCTGAGCCCAGAGACGTGAGCCAGACACAGCTCAAAGCTCATGACCCAGAAGCACTGCTGGCCGTGACCCCAGAGTGCCCCCCCACTGCTGGCCCCTAACCACCAGAGGAGGACCCGAGCCCTCCTGTGGACCTGACAACCCAACCCCTTTCTCCCCAAAGACTTTAGGGGGAACGAACACAAGACTTAGCTATTTCTCTTTTTCGTTTTCCTTGGTTTTTTTTCTTTTTCCTTTTTCCCCTCTTCCAAAAGGTGGTACTGATTGGCTGTTTTTCATCTTTGATGTTGCAGGCTAGCCTCTGCCGAGGAGGGTACAGCCGCTTCACCCCCTACTAGCAAGAGACCCAGCCCCTAACAGCATTCACACTGACTGCCTCTCACAAACCACACCCAACAGCCCAAAACCAGGCACAGCCACCAGGAAGACAGTGCACCCCTCCCGGCCAGCGACACTCACAGCTGGCCCTCTGCGACTCTAAAATCCATAGTTTTCCTCTCCAGCCAGCTGGTCTCCCCACCCCACCTGTGCTGGTGTGTGTGTCTTTGACCCTGGTTTTTCCTGTATGTCTGAAACCGTGATTTCCTATTGTGCGTTTGTTGATGTTGTACTCCCCAAGCCATGCAGGTACAGTATGCATACCGCGGGGTCCAGGCTGGGCCAGACCAGGCAGCCCCCAAGCCAGGAGTAGCAGTAGCACCCTGTGAGGGCAAGAGCTATGTGTCCTGGCCTCCCAGGCTGCACAGAGCAGCAGAAGCGCCTGGCAGGGCCTCCCCCAGAGCCACCCAGCCAGCCCCATGCCACGGCCCTAGTGTGCAGCGCCCTGACGCAAGGAGGGAGGGGCTCCAGGCACCCTGTGTGGGTCCCCGGCTAAGGGCGCTCCTGCTGGCCTCCACCCAGCCAACCACAGGACTAGCCATTGCCCCTCCTCCCCCCATTTGGCTGAAACTAATATTTTAAATTAAATTTTATTGACGATAATCCTTGCCGACATAGTCACAAGCATGTTGCGTGGTGTGCAAACTGCTGTGGTCACACCAGTCTCCGCCACTCCTTAGCACTGCTGCTGCGAGAAACGGCAGTGTGGAAAGGCATGTCCCGGGCTCTCATCACGGCGCCCCTTAGTACCACAGGGTGGAAGCCAGGCCTGATGTGCTCGGGGTTGGGGGAGGAGCAGGTTGTCCTGGAGGCACAGCCTACTCTCCCTGTCCCCAATCCCCAAAATGTCTTTAGTGGGGTACATTCCGGAAGTAGGGGTCCTCAACAGGAGAGCCAATGAGGGGTCCTCCCCACAGGAATGCAGGCTGCTCAGCCAGGCCCTGTGTTAGGGGGACTGTAGGCAGGGAGGGCCCTGTGGCCCACAGGCCGCTCCCTCCCCAGCCCTGGGACTGGCCAGCCTGGCACATGGCGCTTCTGGGGAGACACTGGCTGTGACCTCAGTTGAGCACAGCCCCAGGCAGCCGCTGGTCTGCCTGGGAAAAACCAGCCAAGATGGGCAAGGTCCTTTCCTGGGGCTGCCCTGGGGCACACAGATCTGAACCTCCATGACAAAGTAGCCTCAGGCTCCGGGCTCCTGGGACAGGAAGGCCAGCTGGAGGGGTAGGTTCCCCACCAGCCAGGGCTGAGGTCCTGCCGCCCACAGGACC
Organism: Cheracebus regulus; assembly: GCA_963574635.1. Lineage (NCBI taxonomy): Eukaryota > Metazoa > Chordata > Mammalia > Primates > Pitheciidae > Cheracebus > Cheracebus regulus. Next base: position 133,852 of record CAUYQU010034391.1, on the reverse strand, counting down.
CTTGCTGTGGGGGGCCCGGCTCCCCACCTCCCGTGGCAGACCCTCACCCTCCGCCATCTCACCCAGGCTGCCCTGCTCACCTCCGTCTCCTCCCATCCCAGGCTGCCTGGGCCCCATCCTGGCATTCACCCATACTCAGCCCTGGAAGATGAGGGTCCTGGAAGCTGGGGGGCAGTTGTGGGGGCGCCAGGACTTTAGGCCAGGGGCCCCATGCCATGCTGCCTGTCACCCTCACAACTGCCGCGCCTGCCCCTGAGAAGCTGCGAGTCCTGCCTTTCTGTTTCTGTTGTAGTGAAACCTTCCACGTTTCCTTCTCGGACCATGAAGGGCAAAAACAAACAAAAAAAAAACAAAAAAAAAATCACAAAACAGAAAAAAACAAAAAAAGATGTTAAGATCCAAGCAACAAAAAAACCAACCAAACCAAGAGGCATCCAACCGAGTCCAAGTCCCGTGTCCTGGCCACACGCCCGCACCGAGGGAGCACGCCGGCAGGGGCGCTGAGGAGCCCCGGGACAGGAAGGCCCGGCCTCGTCACTCGTCCCCGCCCTGGCTGGCAGCGCAGTGGGGAAGTTGGAGGGGAAGGGGCCTCCCTTGCGGGGCCTGTGAGGGGCCCTGTTTTCGACAGTCTTCCTTTCCCAGCCCCCTACTCCCAAGGCAGTGTGGGGCTCAGCAGCGTGGAGCAGGCCGGGCCCGAGCAGGGAGGCACTGCGAACAAGACTTACCTTTGTGGCCAGCTGTGCCGGGGCGGAGCCAGCGGGGCTGGGGGTGCGGGCGGCTTTCATCCCAGGGGCTTCACTGGGCCCTGTCACCCTTGTGTCTCGTCCTCTGCGTCCCACCTCCCTCATGCCGGCAATCCTGCCTGTGCCCCCAGCCTGGCGAGGAAGCCGTCTGACAGCAGCCCAGGGCCAACTCCAACAGAAAGGGCTGACCTGGCTCCAGGACTCGGGGGGCACCCCAGGGGAGAACGAAGGAACCCCAGCCAGCCAGGAGCCACTCTTCACACCGCCGAGCATGGCCAGCTGGGCCCTGAGGCCGAGGACGTGCTGCTCCTATCTCGCTTTCTGGAGGAGGCCCCGGGGCCTGTGCGCACCAAGGCCGACCTCGTGCAGCCTGCTGGGACCCGGCCCTCCCTGCCGTGCCCCTGCGAGCCCAGACCCACCAGGGGCACCCAGGGATTGGCCAGCGCCCGGCCACACCGCAAGGTTAGGAGTCACCGTGGCTGTGGGCCTGGACGGACACAGCCAGGGCAGAGGCCCACGGGAAGGGCAGGGGGTGGGGGAGCCTGAGCCCGTCCCTCCCTGCTCCCGGGGCAGGTGTCCAGGTGGCAGGAGCAGCAAGGACAGCCAAGCTCTCCGGCAGGCAGAGCAGGAGTAGAGCAGGTGGCAGGGAGGAGACCCTCTGGAGGTGGGGAGCACTGGAGTTGGTAAGCAGCAAAACATCCAGGCTCCCGACACAGCTCCGCTGTCTCATGAAACGTCAAAAGTTTAAAACTACACCTCACTTTCTATTCAGCATCAGCTACTGAAGCTCTCGAAATGGAATTCTCCTTTTCTATTCCCGTTGTACATAGCCTCCCACCCCGCCTCTGGCTTTGTCCTCTGTACAGAGCCCCCGTCCCTCTGCTGTTCCGGACCCTTCTGCAGCAGCTCACCCCCCCGGCACAGATCCCCAGGACTGCAGCCGAGCCCCGGGCTTCCTTTCTTACCATTCTGTATGCTTCCAAGGTGTGACCATTCAAATTAACAGTATTATTATTGAGATTATTAATAAAGATTTCTTTCTTCAAACCAGGACAACTCTGTATGCTCTGGCAGCTCCCGGGCCCGGTGGGTGGAGGGCATAGCGGCCCAGGGGGCAGGATTGGGGCCAGGATAGGACGCAGCCCTGCCTTGGTCTGTTGCCAGGTGGCAGTGGCATCAGAAGGCCCTTCCAGGCAAGAGACTTTCCAGTCCCAGTCCTCGAGTCCATGTGGGTCCTCTGCATCCCACCCCAGGACGGGCTGGGTGGTGGCAGCTCATGGCGGCTTTGTGCTACCTGGCCTGCCTTTTGGACTCAGATCGAGGCCAGCCTTGGTCCCTTCTTTCCTGGTCACAGCACACGACAGGCACAGCGTGACCTCACAGAGCAGAATGCACCCCAGGAGGCTGGGTGTGGTGGCTCATGCCTGTAATCCCAGCACTTTGGGAGGCTGAGGCAGGTGGATCACCTGAGGCCAGTTCAGGACCAGCCCCGCCAACATGGTGAAACCCTGTCTCTACTAAAAATAAAAAATTAGCTGGGTGTGGTGGTGCATGCCTGTAGTACTAGCTACTTGGGAGGCTGAGGCAGGAGAATCGCTTGAACCTGGGAGGCGGAGACTGCAGTGAGGTAAGAGCGCGCCACTGCACTCCAGCCTGAGCAACAGAGTAAGACACTGTCCCTCCCCCGCCCCCCAAGAAAAAACTAACCCCAGGAGGCAGAAGGGTTAGACCTGGTGACCACACAACTGTGCTTGGTCGACCCAATGCCAGAGAGAGCACGGACCTGTAGGGTGGGGAACATGGTACAGAGGCACACGTGGCTGGTGCTCCAGCTGGTTCTGCGCCCCTGGTCTAGCCCGAGCTGGGGCCCATGAGGAGCCGTATTGCTTCAAGGTAAACCCACAGGAGCTAGAGCACAGCTGCAAGGGGTCGGCTGAAGACGGGACGGGAAGGTGAGTGGCAGAACCTGAACCCGGAGCTCAGAAGCCTAGGGCTGGGCGGGGGCTGGGGCTGGACAGGGAGCCAGCGTCCAAGGCTGGGCTGGTGCTGCCCGCCCCGATCACACAGGACTCCAGTGTTTTTCACAATGTCGGATCATTTATTTCAGAGCAGTTACACCCAGCAGAGGGACGCAGGCTTAGACGCCAGCATATTAATTTTCCTGCACGAGAGCCCTGCATGGTGGTGGGGCTGGGGAGCCAGGGCGGTGTGGTTCTGCCACACACCACGCTCTGCTAAGCCCCCTTACTCCTAATTGCTTGCTTACCAGACTGTGAGAAAATAATTGCCATTATAAATTTTCCCTCCTCTGCATAAAATATTCAGAGAAACCAGCACTTAAAAGACTTCATGAAGGAAGGGCAGCGTGCATGCTGCGCCCCCACCGCCGCAGAGGACACGGAGAGGCCAGGAGCCCCTCCCCAGATCCCCCTGGTTCCAAATGGGAGAGGCTCAAAAGGCTCCCAGGAAGGGTCATAGCTGAAAAAAGAGTCACGTGAGCTTGTGTTCACCTGCCCTCCACCCGGGACAGCGCCCAGCGGTTCCAGGCTGCAGGGGGGTCAGCAGAGGGACCCTCCTGCCCCACATCCTTGGCAAACGCTTCTCCTGGGACCACACGTGAGACATGGAAGAATGTTCCAAATTAGGCAAAAGCCCAGACCTTTAATCCCAGGGCCTTCTGCTTGGCACGAGTACCCAGGCAGGCAGGGAAGATGGAGAAAGAGGCGGATTTCAGCCCCTGGAAGGAGCCCCGGCTCAGAGCACCAGCCTTGCCCTCCTCCGCACGCGGGAGCGGGTGTGACTGGGCTGCCACCTGGTGGCCTCTGCCCTCACTGCAGGGCGAAATGATGGGGATGCCAGCCCTTAGGTGTGGGCTCTGGCTGGGGTCACAGGGCATCCCAGCCCTCAGCACTGCCCGGCATCAAGGGGACCCCCACCGCCGGCCCTATGTGGCCTGGGGGTGAGACCCCCCAAAAGCAAGGGACTTCAGGCCACTGACTCCATAAAAGGACCACAACAGACCCCACCCAGACCAGCCGCAGGATGACCCAAGGCCATGGGGTCTAGAGACCACACCGGGAAGCCTCCTGGGCAGCCCAGCAGAGGCCTGGGCAGAGGGGAGGAGGCAGCTGGAAGAGCAGGAAGGACAGAAGGAGGGCTGCGGTGAGGACCGGCCTCCCTCACGCCCCACGCAGCCGTGCTGCCTCCTGCTCAAGGATAAGCCCGGAGGTCTCCCTGGTGCTTGGGTGAGGCTGAGAAGGGAGGAGGTGAAGGAACAGAAGAGCTGGAAAAGACCCCATGGCTCCTGCAGCTCCTGCATGCGAGAGGGGGCTGGGCTGGCGTGGGGAGCAGATGCTGCTGCCGGCCTGGCCTGACCTGCACCCTGAGCCTAAAGGCAGCTTGTCCAGAGCCCACGGCCTGTCGATGGGCAGAGGCAGAGCCACAGTGCAGACGCCTCAGGGCCACGTCCCTGCACACCCACAGCCTGGAAGGGACACAGCAGGGTCAGGGGCTGGGGAGAACGCTGCAGAGATGACCTCACGCTCAGCAGCACAGTAAATTGCCAACGCTGGGGAACACGCAGCAGCAGGGCTGGCCCACAGTGCCCACTCCTCAGGGAAAAGGGGCCTTTCCCACCGGGAGGAGGGTCTCCAGGGCGTCCTCTCCTGCCACCTGCAGGCAGTCCCACCCTGGGATCCCCTGTAGCTCGTCATCCTCAGGAACATCATCTCAGGGCCTGCCCCAAAGCCTGCCTGCCACAATCTAAGCACCTTTCTCATAGTTCCATCTGCAGGAAAAAAAATTCTCAGCATCGGCATCTTGCAGCCTAGTAGGAAATACCCTTTATGGAATTTTGTTCTAAACATCCTCCCCTCTTTCATGTTCACGTGGGAACCATGTACCGTGGGGAGGGGCTAGGCAGAAGCAGAGCCCGCCACTCACCTTGCAGTGACCAACGCTGCAATCCCACTGCTTGTTTCCTGTCACCAACGCCCTCCCACCACCCCCGCCAAAAAGCTACAGCACTCAGCCTGGGGGTCTTCCACCCCAGCCCCGGAACCTGGGTCTCACCGCTCCTGCCGGCACTTAGCCAGCCCAGTGCAGGCCGGGGCCAAACGGCTGGGAAGAGGCCTCAGCATCTGCTCACTGCAGGGCGGAGTACCGCAGAGCCGCCTGGCCCCACTCGGCCTGAGGCACCCGGAACCCTTCCTTGGGGACAGGCTCCACCAGAAACCCAATGCGACGATCCTGGCCGGGCCCAGCGGCATCCACCAGCAGGTCCACTATCCGGTACTGGGTGGCAAAAGCCAACCCCAGGAACGTGGGCCTCTCTGGCCTCGGCGGCTCCCCGCCCGGAGAGCCATCGCCTGTCCCTCCACAGCAGTGGATCCGGAAGCAGCGGACTTGCGGCAGGAGGACGGACCAGTGCAGGGTGCAGCTGAGCTGCAGCAGAGCGGGGGGTCCCTCCCGCTCAGAGGCGGCTGGCTGCCAGCGGACGTGAGAGACAGTGACGGCCTGCACCCGGGGCAGCGGGGCCAGCAGGCTGGCGGCGTCCACCACCTGGCAGGAGAAAAGGCTTAGCATAGCTGGAGGCCTGGGGGCCAGGAGAGGGCGCCCCCACGCACACACTTCCCCTCCCTGAGTCCCCCACCGCAGGTCCCCACTGAACCCGAGAAGGGAGCGGCCTGGGGCAGCCTCCACCCCCACTCCAGCTGGACAAACGGCCAGTCCAGCCCGAGCCCCTCCGGGAAGTGTCACCTGGATCTCTCCAAGGCGACAAGTGAAGCTCTCCTCCTCCCGGCTACCCGGCGGCCGTGTGAAGCAGACGAAGAGGTCCAGCAGGAAGCACCCACGCAGGCTCACCTCGTAGCAGCTGGAGGGGCCAAGGGCTGGTCACAGGCCGGGCTCAGGCCGGCGCTCCAGGGTGAGCCAGTCCAGAGGCCCCAAGCCACAGCAGAAGGGAGATCCGTCCCAGGGTCAGTGGGGAGCCCGGGCCGACAGCAGGACTCCCAGCAGCTGTCCTGGGCTCATGTCTCGAGCTGCCCCAAACCCGGGGACTAGCCCAGGGCCCCTCCATCCCTCCAGCTCTGGGGTTTCCAACAGACTTGAGTGAAGGAGAGGGACTTACTGCTGGACCCAGCCCCCACTCAGCTGCCGGCCGCAGCGGCCCACCCATCTGGCCAGCTTGGTGGGAGGCACCCGGAGGGGTCGGAGGCTGTGTCTTGAGCTTGTTTCTGCTGGAAGAGAAGACATGGGACTTGAAAAAGGAGAATCTCAAAGGAAAAGGTGCTGGGAGGGACCACCAAGGGAGCCCCTGGAGTCCACAGAAGACCCCCCATGATGCCAGATGCTCGCAGGTACTGAGAAGCGACCAGGCAGAGCTCCAGAGGAGCTCAGCAAAGGAAACTCGTCCTGGCTTCCTCCAGCCTGCTGTCTCCCCACCCCATCTCCTCACCCCTCTCCACACTGCGGCCAGCAGCAAGCCTGTGTGCAGCTCAGGTCTCCAGGAGGGGCCACTGTCTACCCTGCATAGACGCCTCAGTGGCCCAGCGAGGCCACAGGGCAGAGGTTGCGGCTGAGAAGTGAACCCTCCCTGTCCAGGCCTTGACCACAGCTGCCCTGACTCTAGCAAAGGCAGGATTTACCCTCCACGGTCCAGACCAGCTCCTCCCCACACTCCATGAGCCTTTCCACACCTCTGTCCCTGAGCTCTCCCCGGGCAGAGGCAGGCCTGGGTCCCCATCGCCTCACCATTCAACACTGAGATGCCACTGATGTGACAGCTGCCAGCATCCCCCGTGGTCAGCTCCAAAGCAACCGTGACGTCCGTAGGCCCTTCAAGCTTGTATACCATGGACAGAAAAATTTTGGGGGGCACAGGGACCTGCAGGGAAAATAACCTGGGGGAGAAAGGTCCTGTGCTGACTGCCGCAGAGAAGTCACTGAGAAATAGAAGCCAGCTCCAAATCGTGCGCGCAGGCCCTCCCTTGGGAAACAGGGGGCCTGAGCAGGAAACACTCCCACAGAGTGGTCCTGTCCATGGCCAGGGACAAGCCCTCCCCAAGACCAAATTCTGTTGTGGGCTGAAACATCTCAGTTCTGAAATACTATATGATTCCCTCATATGGGGCATCTAAAGTATCCAAACTCACAGATGCAGAGTGGACGGTGGCCTTGGGGGGCTGGGGGAGGATGGGGGGCTAATGAGCAATGGGGAGAGTCCAGTCCTACAAGATGACACAGCTCTAGGGATCTGTCACACAGCAACGCACGCAGACTCCACACTCCTGACCGTTCACTTCAACACGGTGAACATGGTACATTTCACGTGAATGCACTTTTGACCACAATTTTAAAAAACCAATCTGGGTCTGTCCTCTGTCCTCGTTCTGGCCTCCACTGCCCCATCCGCCCAGTTCCGCAGCCACCACGTGTGACGGGAGAAGCTGGTGGGCCCGCACGTCCCCCGTCACTCACCCACCTCACAGCCACATCTCCAGCCTCCGACGGGATCACGCCCCGGATGAGCAGGGAGCTGCCTCCATGCCAGGCGTCCTGCAGGCAGCAGTGCGTCCTCACCCAGCCCCGGCCCTCCCCTCCCAGCCTGTGTTCTCCAAACAAGGGCTGCATCTCCTGGGCGCTCAGGTGGTACCAGGGTCCCACTGTCTCCTCCTGAAGAAAAGGGCAGAACGGGGGCCCTCAGCAGAGGCCAACAGAGCAGATGTGTCCGGAGCAGCGGGGAGGGGCAAGCCCCAGGCTCCTCCCACCTGTCCCAGCTGAGGCCAGAAGGCAGACACAATGGAAAGCATACACCCACCTGGCCGTAGCAGACCCTCCGTGCACCCATGCCCAGGCAGAAGGATGTGACGAAAGGCAAGGAGCAGATGCTATGTGTGGGCAGATAACGCTCCAGCCGGCCCCAGAACCTGCCAGAGACATGGGGGAAACAGCTCGGTCTGGAGGAAGGGAGGGAGACTCCCAGTGTCCCTCGAACTTGCTGGTGGAAACTCGAGGCACTCTGCACCCTCCAAGACAGGACTTCCGGGAGGACCGCAGCCTCCTCGGCTACGGAGATGTTGGAAACACATGTCTGCAGGAAGCGGTCTCTGGGTTTGGGCCCTACCCGGAAGCAGCCAGGGTGGCTGGCTTCTCCTCCCTTCATCCTCCTCTGACCACCCCCCAGGAAGGGTCACTAAAGAGCACGAACATGTCTTATCAGAGAAACCAGGGATGCTTCCCACGCATCAGCCTGCACTAAGCACCCAGGATGGCAGGACTCACTTGTCCTGGTTCTGGAAGAAATCATCCTTCTCCAGACACTCGTACACCCAGCCAGGAGCAAACAGAGCCACGGAGAAGCCATGCTTCCGGATCAGCTCCAATGACTGAGGAGACAGACGTCGGGGAGACACTGGGCACGTCAGGACCACAGAGCCCAGACAGGCTCCTGGATGCCGGTGACGGGGGTAGGGGCTTTCAGGGCAGCTGGGAAATGGGAGGGGGAAGCTGTCCAACCCCTCCCTCCTAACTGCACGTAGGGGGTGCAGGGCGTCACCCTCCTCATTCCACAAGCCGGCCAGAAGAGGGAGTGGGAGAGGCGGCCAGGCGGTCGGCGCTGCTGCATGGGTAGGAGGAGCGGGGCACTAACTGGCTGTGGCCACGGTCCCCTCACCCTCTGGCACACCTCTCATTCGATTATCAGAATCCCTTGCAGTAAAGAGGCTCTCCCGTTATTGGATTAATTTACTCATCTGAAGCTAAATTAATGGCTGACAACATCCCTGGGGCTCTGGGAAGGGGCAAGACTGACAGGCCAGAGGCAGGCAGAGCCCTTCGCATCCCACGCCAGGGGCACCAGCCCGGCCCCGCTCCTTCCTCCATGCTGGTGTGACCTGTCTTGCCAGAAAATGCTTCCTCGTCGTGACACCTGCCACTCCCCAAACCCTGGGCGCTTCCCAATCCTCACCCCTGAGCCTCGAGAGAGGTGCCGCAGGCCCCTCCCAGACCGCCCAGGCTTCCCTGCAGGGGAGGTCAAGGAATGCAGCGGGGACAGGAGGGCACAGGGTGCCTCTGTCCAGTAACACCCAGGCAAAAACACACTAGCCAACTGTAGAAATGGCCGGGAAGGGGTTTCAATGGGGACACAGCTTGTCCAGACAGGACACCCTGTTTCTCAATGCCACGGGGTCCCCGCTCCAGGAAGAACAGCTGCTGTGGTTCCTTTGAGGTGCGGACGGGAAAGGAAGGTCCATGAGGAATGAGGTCCCAGGGGAGGCACTGGGCCATGGCCTTGGATGAAGGGGACCACCCACCTTGTCTGTGTCGAATCGGCCTCCGACCACGTTCCCCCGAGCGAACACATCCACGCCCACGTACACGTCGGCCCGGCGCTCCCCCGCCTGCCCCAGCATCCGCTCCAGGTGCTCCTCCTGCCAGTTATAGTTGGTGAAGAAGCCATCACAGGAATCAAAGAAGACCCTGAGGAGCAACAAGAACCTGCTGTGAGGCCCAGGCCCAGAGGGACGGGGCCACCACCCCTACCCCGCACAGTCTCAGCCTTTCCCCTCTAAGACCCCAGAGGCACCTGCAATTCACAGGCTGGGAGCTGCCTCCAGGACCTAAGACACAGTCTGGTCCCCCAGAGCAAGGAGCAGCCCCAGATGGTGACCTGAAACCCTCGCCCAACACCCATGGCATCTGCTGAGGCTCAGAATGTTAAGAGAACTCTTTGCCTTCTCTGCGTTTTTACCCAATGCAGTCATACAAGCGCTGCCTCCCTGAGGGAGACTGCGCCCGACCCTCGAGGCACCGCCCCTCGCAGCCCGTCTGCAGGCTCGCCTGTTGTGCTGGTTGAGTTCATTCTGCCATTTGAGCTGCCCGCTCTGCACCACACTGTCGTACCACAGCACCAGGCCCCCCGGGACCTGCCGGTGCAGCTGCGTGGTCAGGTACCGCAGGAAAGGAGGAGTGTTCCCCACGGCGGCCAGCTGAAAGAGAGGAAGGAAGCGAGAGCGTCGGTGAGCCCCAGATCCGTCTATCTTGAGAACTATCTGGCGCCGGACAGACGGGGACGGGGACGCAGAACAGACGGATCCACAGGAGAAGCTGCAGTCCTGAAAGGCCCTCCCCGCCACGGCCTCGAACGTGGAGTCCAGCCAAACAGAGGACTGTCCTTTCTTTCTTCCTTTTTTTTTTTTGATGCTTAAACTTTTTATTTCACACAGCTTATGCAAGTTGTGAGGCCAAGGACATGATGTCCTTTCTTATTGTGGCAGGAAGGACACCAACGCAGAAGTCAGGAAAAGAGAGTACACGGAAGGGGAGGGAGCCCAGAGAAGGAAGCCACAAACCCCGCCCCACCAGCGCGGAGGAGGAGGAGGAGCGCGGAGGAGGAGGAGCGGAACACGAAAGGCAGCGTGCTTTCTGGAAACGGTTGGAGGAGATTCCGTCTCACTGCAGCCCACCTGCAGCCCAGATGTGGGGTGAGGTGAGGCCAAGGAAGGAAAGAGGTGGAGGTGGGCAGCAAAACAGCAAGGCGCGGGGAGTGGGCGAGGGCCGGGCGCTCACACTCAGAGGGTTCTCGATGTTGACCAGCCAGCCGTCGAAACGAAAAAACTGAGCGATCTGGACCAGCTGGTTGGCCACTGCCTGGTATGAGCGCTCATTCCCTGCCAGAAAGGCTTCACAGAGCCTTGCCCCTTCATTCCACTCCGTGATGAACGTCCCTGTGAGGACAGCAGAGAAACAAGGTCGGCCGCGGGAATCGCTCTCCCTCGACCCGTTTTCAAAGCGAGGTTCCCCACCTGGCAGCCTCAGTATCACCTGACCACTTGGTAGACATTCAAACCCCCGTATAGCTAGTGAATCAGACACTCTGCCAGCGGGGACCAGCAGTCCTGGTGACGGAAGCCCATACACGATGGGGATTGAGGCTACGGCCTGAGCAGCACTGTTCTGACCCCAGGAATCGGCAAACCGTGGCCCTGGGGCCCATGCCTGCTACCACCCGTGGGTGTAAATGCAATTTTACTGGACACAGCCCCGCCTATTTGTTTACCTGCTGTCACTCTAATAATCACCACAGTGACCCAATGGTCTGAAATGCTGGAAATACCATCTGGTCCTTTCCAGAAAAAAACCTGCAGATGCCTGTCCTGACCGACCGAGGTGGCCCTCAGTGAGGGGCTCTGTGCACTGAGAAGTAGGCAAAGCCCGAGCCTCCTAATCACCCTGGCTGGTGAGCTGAGTCTGGCTGAGACGGGGGTGAGTGCCTGGCTCTTACCCAGCACACAGACCCCCTGCCTGTGGGCAGCATTGGTCCAGCCCACAGGGGGGATGGTGACTGCATGGTGGCTGAAGTACGCAAAGACGTCAATGTACTGCCAGTGGTAGAAGGCATAGGGAGTCTGTGCCGCCGAGCCCTGAATGAACCTGGGGAAAGAAACAGCATGGGGCTGGCCACGGCAGCTCAGTCCTGTATTCCCAGCACTTTGGGAGGCCAAGGCGGGCAGATCACTTGAGTCCAGGGGTTTAAGACCAGCCTGGGCAACATGGCGAAACCCCAACTCTCCCCCTAAAAGTGAAAAAATTTGCCAGGTGTGGTGGTGCACACCTGTATTCCCAGCTACTTAGGAGGCTGAAGTGTGAGAACCACTTGAGCCCAGGAGGTCAAGGCTGCAGTGAGCCCAGATCACACCACTGCACTCCAGCCTGGGTGACGGAGTAACACCATGTCTCCAAAAAAAAAAAGAAAAGAAAAGAAAATAGAGTCGGGTCCCAGGAAACAGAACAAGGAACAGGAACAGAGACCACAGGGGGTCCCCAAAGGTTTCTCCTTAGTTCCATTCAGTCAAGACTCGTGGAAGCCCGCCATTTCCAGGCACAGTGCAGCCAGGGAGAGAGGCAGGAGCCCGCCGCCATTCCTGCAGCTGCCGGCGAAGTGCTCTGACCGGAGCATTAGGCATTTGCCATCGAATCTGATGGACGGAGCATCGCCACTCGCTATGAGCAGATGAACAAGGGAGAGAAGGGAAGGGAAGCAGGAAGGCTCGCATCAAAGTCCCGTCTCTGTTTTCCCCTTCTATGTGGAGGGGCAGGCAGTCCCTCAGGACACAGTCTCCTGGAATCCAAAGGTTGGGGCTGACAGCGGCATGAGCTGTGCCCAAGGTTTCAGCACCTGTCTCTGTCTCTACCTTGGTGGCCGGCTCTAACTCAAGCCTTCCTGTCAATCACAGGGTCCAAGATTGTTTTATGGACATGTAAAAGCGCCACATGGACTCCTTGGTAACTTTGGATGAGACATCTGCAGCTGGGGTGGGTGGGGCGTGTGACATCTCTGCATCAAAGCCAGAGCCCAGCGACCCAGAACAGGATCGGAGCTTAAGCAGAGGAGACGAACACCAAACTGAGTGAGGATTCGAGGGTGGGGGCTGGCAGCTGAAGGGGACCCCCTGCCTGCCGTGCCCCCACCAGTCTACCAGACTGCAGGTCGAGGAGCTTCAAGGAATCAAAAGGGACATAAGATACTGCCTAAGCCAATCTTCTCCCTTTTTTTTTTTTTTTTTTTTTTTTTGAGACAGTCTCACTGTTGCCCAGGCTGGAGTGCAGTGGCTCAATCTCAGCTCACTGCAATCTCTGCCTCATGGTTCAAGCAATTCCTCTGCATTAGCCTCCTGGGTAGCTGGATTACAGGCACCCATCACCATACCTGGCTAATTTTTGTATTTTTAGTAGAGGCAGTTTTCGCCATGTTGGCCAGGCTGGTCTCAAACTCCTGAACTCAGGTGATCCACCTGCCTTGATCTCCCAAAGTGCAGGGATTACAGGCGTGAGCCACCACCCTGGCCCAATCTTCCCTGTTTACAGATGAAACACTGAGGGCTACCTTCCTCTCAAGTTAGTACGGTCCCTCCAATGCCCGTCTCCTGACTCCTCACCCACTGCTCTTTCTACACATGGCACTCTCTCTCACCCTTCCAGCCCCCACCCCAGCAAAGGAAAACAATCCTCACCTGTCATCCAGGTACCCGCCCATCATGTCATGGCACAACAAAGTCCGGGGCCTCTGGCTACTCAGAGGGGGCTGGCGACACGCCAGGGGCTCCAGGGCCACGTTAAAGCCATCCTCCATGTGGGGCGTCCATGCCAAGAGCTCCTCCAGAGAAGACAAGTAAAAGCTGATAGGTTTAGTGGTGTCCTTGTCATAATATCTAACTGGTCCGAGGACAGAAACATCAAGGAATGAATGGAAATTATTATAGGATTAATGGAAACGCTTTGATAATAACAGAAGGAACATGAGAGGGGGTGGGGGCTGACCTGCCCCGAAGCCCCAGGCGTGAAGGTGGAGTCAGTATTCAGAGCCTCCGTCTCCTCACCTGGCAGGGGGTCCGAGGAAAAACTGACCACTTCTCGAAAAACTGTCTCTTCTTCATCATCTTTGATTCTAAGCAAAGAAGGAGTTGTACATTTATAAATTTTTTTTTTTTAAATAGACTTAGAAGCAAATGGACCAGTTTCACCTAAACATGGAGGGAGAGAGATTCTCTGGCTTACATTTTTAACTATAGAAACATTGTATAAAGCAATGAAATAGCATGTGACAGTCCTGAGGTCACCTGTATTAGCAACCAGAGCTTGGCTTCTGCATGGACACGTGGCAAAGATTACTCCCAAGAATAAACCTTACCCTAGGCCAGACGCAGTGGCTCACTGTAATCCCAACACTGTGGGAGGCCAAGGTGGATGGATCACCTGAGGTCAGGAGTTAAAAGACCAGCCTGGCCAACATAGCAAAACCCTGTCTCTACCAAAAATACAAAAATTAGTCAGGGATGGTGGCACACACCTGTAATCCCAGCACCTTGGGAGGCTGAGGCAGGAGAATCGCCTGAATCCGGGAGGCGAAGGTTGCAGTGAGCCAAGATTGCACCACTGCCCTCCAACTTGGGTAACAGAGTGAGACTCTGTTTCAGAAATCATAAGTAGAATAAACCTTACCCTCTAAAGCAGCCACCCAAATATCACACTCCAAAGACCAGACATATATACTTCACAGGGTCCCCAGGATTTGCTATGGTCAAGGGGCAATATCCAAATACCCAAAGTACAGAAAGTTTCAAGTCGTAAGACAGCAGGGTCCAGGCTTTCTATATAGGCCATGCTTCCCTCAGCGCCTTCCACGCTGTTCATGCATGGATGTTACAGGGAGAAAGAGTTCCTTTGGCACATTAACATGGAAAGCCCCTGAATACATCTCAAACCACTTCCTTTTAAAATTTTATTTTATTTACTTTATTTTTATATTTTTTTGTCTGTTTGTTTTGAGACAGAGTCTCGCTCTGTTGCCAGGCGCCAGGCTGGAGTGCAGTGGTGCGATCTCGGCTCACTGCAACCTCCACTTCCCAGGTTCAAGTGAGTCTCCTGCCTCAGCCTCCGGCGTAGCTGGGATTACAGGTGTCTGCCACCACGCCTGACTAATTTTGTATTTTTAGTAGAGACGGGGTTTCATCATGTTGGCCAGGCTGGTCTCAAAATCCGAAACTCAAGTGATCCACCTACCTCAGCCTCCCAAGTGCGGGAATTACAGGCATGAGCTACCATGCCTGGCCTAAAAAATGATAATTATTTTAAGATCAGTAAGACACTGCAGTGACTATCACCCAAGGCCACTTCTTTGTTCACTGCGATTCATCTGTCTGCACCCCACTGCCATTCAGAGGCCTGTGGCCAAGAGTCCTTGGTAGCGTCTGCCACCACCAAACATTGACCCAGGGCCTCCAGAATGGCACTAAGAGACCCTGAGGACTGCAGGGGTGGGGGCAGATTCAAGCAGAGATGCCACAGAAGGTGTTCCTGTCCACCTTTTTTCCCAAGCCCCCTGCCTTGTTGATGTCTGTATTATCCTTCAGTCGCCCCCTCCCGGGCCTTCTCAGAGCAATCCTCACCCACACCAGGTCACCTCTGTCACCTGTCATTCCTCCACTAGGAGGGAAACAGGCATCTCCGCATTCCTCCTGTCCAAAAATACCTTTCCCGCCAGCCCGCATCCCGCCATCACGAGGCTGAAATGCCAGCAGTCTCATTGCTTTGGGTTTAACAAAGCTACGGCTGCAGTTTCCAGAAGCCAAGTCTGTGCTCCTAACTTCCCCTCTCCCCGCCCCGCCCCCGCAACCTACTGAGGGGAGGTTTGCGGGGCGGGCAGATGTCCCAGAAGGGAAGGAAGCCTGGCCCAGAGGGGCACGTTTCTCCCTTTCTGCCTCTGTGCCTTGGCCCATTCTGTTCCCCCCAGCTGGATACCCTACTCCCATTCTCCACCTGCTGAAGGCTTCCTCCTCCCCAAAGACACAGTTCTAATGTCACCCCTGCAGAAGGCCACCCCTTCCACCAGCCGGCATCCACTGAGCCAGGAGCACCGCCGCCGGGATTTCTGCACAGACCGGCGGTGTGGGAGGCAGGGGTCTGGCCGGGGCGCCAGGATTCCCGCCGGGCCCCACGGCCACTCGGGTTTGCACCCGCATTTCTGGGGGTCAGGCAAGGGGGCCAGAGGCGGTTGCCCGGCAGTGGCGCAGGGACGGCGGGAAGAACCGGGGCGGAGGAGCGCTGCCACCCTCTGACCCCTGCTGTGCACCGAGCGGACGCCGGCGCCGGCGCCCGCCCCTCGGCGCGCCCGTGAGGGGAACCTCGGGCCCTGCAGATCGGGGGTTCACCCGGGCCCCGCAGTCCCACCTCCTCCCCGGCCGCCGCGGCCGCCGCCGCGGCTCCTGCTCCTTCTCCCGCGTCCCCGCCTCCGGGGCCGCCGGTCCCTGCAGCTGCCGTTCTCGCCGCCGCCGCCGCGCAGCCGACCGGGTCACCGCCACCGCTGCGGCCTCCATGACACCGTCCGCGCGGGTCGCGCGTCGCCCGGCCCGAGAGCCAATAGCAGGCCCAGGCCAGTCCCCGCGCCGCGCTCGGCCAATGGGAAGTGCGCAGCGCTCACGCCGCGCTAGGAAGGGACTCCGGGCCACCGCGCCCCGCGGCGGGGACTTTGTAGCGGAGACAGCCCGGGGGCGGGGCCGAGGACGGAGCGGGGCTGCGCGGGGCGGGGCCGGTGAATGGGAGGAGCCGGTGAAGGGACGGAGCTATGTGGGGCGGGGCCGGGGAAGAGGAGGGGCGTGGTCGAAGGTGGGGCCAGGCTGTGAGAGACATGGTCTGGGTGAGTTTGAGCACGGGGGTCGTCCTCGTTGTTGTTGTTGCCCATCTTTGGGTATGAGTCCAGGGTTCTGGAAGGCTTCGGAAGGCCCCAATCTGCGAGTTCTCTCTCGAGCCTCACCAGCCTCGTTTTTCGAACAAATTGAGGTTTATCCCAGAGAGATTAAGCAGTCTCTCAAAGGGCACAAAGTCACCACATGGTGGAAATGAGACTAACTCATCCAGCTAATCCCTATTAAAAGATAATTTTCAGGCCAGGCGCGGTGGTTCTCGCCTGTGATCTGAGCACATTGGGAGCCGGGCGTGGTGGCCGGCGCTTGTAATCCCAGCTACTTGGGAGGCCGGGACAGGAGAATCACTTGAACCTGGGAGGCGGAGGTTGCAGTGAGCCAAGATCGCGCCACTGCACTACAGCCTGAGCGACAGAGCGAGACTCCGTCCTCTCTCCCAAAAAATGAAAAATCAGAAAAAGGTAAAATCCTGATTCTCTTTACAATATAAATATCAACACGTGTTAAAGATTTTATTCTACTCATTAATCAACCAAGGAACCAGACCAGTGTTATTATTTAATATATACCCTGTCCAAAGGGGACTCCCAGGAGAGGCTCCTGTTGGAGGAGGAGCCTGGAAATGGATGTGGGAGCAGGCAGAAGGGGTCTTTCCACGGGCTGGGGGGTAGAGGTGGGGACAGGAGAGGCTGTTGCACCACTACTACACAAGACAATGTGCATGTCCCTCAGATCCTCACAACCTACAAAGAGATGTTTAAAAAAAAAAAAAAAAAAAAAAAGACTATGAGGCTGGGCACATTGGCTCATGCCTGTAATCCCAGCACTTTGGGAGGCCGAGCTGGGTGGATCACCTGAAATCAGGAGATCGAGACCAGCCTGGCCAACATGGTGAAACCTTGTCTATACTAAAAATACAAAATTAGCCAGGTGTGGTGGTGCATGTCTGTAATCTCAGCTACTCGGGGGGCTGAGGCCAGAGAATCACTGGAACCCGGGAGGCAGAAGCTGCAGTGAGCTGAGACTGTGCCACTGCACTCCAACCTGGGCGACAGAGAGAGACTCTGTCTCAAAAAGAAAAAAAAAAGACTCGATGAAAGTTAGCATCTGACCACGTGAGAGCTGGTGCCCTATGTAGGATGCATAGTTTTCTGGTGAAACACAGATTTCTTTCTGCAGCCCCAAACCCATGTTCAACAGTCGTGGTTGCTCTGCCCCTAAGTGTGCAGGGCCTGGAGTGGCACCTCTGCAAGAGTAGCACTGCCAAGCATCTTAGGCACAGAAGGAGTTCACAGGAAACATGATAAAACAGAAGCCTGGAAGCTAGAATTCAAGGCTGGGCCCCACAGGGCAGGCCAAGGCTCTCCTCGCTCCAGGACCCAACGCTACTCTGCAACTAGGAGCTTCCAGTGCTGGGCTGCAGCTGCTGCCCAAGCCAAGCTGACTGGGCCTTTCTTATTGTTGTAGACTTTGAACTTTATGAGGCTCCAAGCTTCCATAAACGCCAAGGGTGGGAACTATGACTAAGATTGTTGAATATGGGCCATGGTGCAGGCCAGCCAGTTAGGCTGGAAGGACGGGCCACTCAGAGGCAGGATACGCTGACCCATGGGGATGACAGAGATGGCAGAGGCCTCCTCTCTGGGGCTCCAGCCCTTGCAGTGGGTGAGGGCAGTGGATCACCAGGCTCACTCCTGCAGTGTTCAGGAGTGCACTGGGCGTGGTCAGTCTTGATCTGGTGTGCATCTACCCAGGATTCCCAAGCCCTCACCTGTGGCTTAGCAATAAAAATTGATCAACTTTCATCCTGCTCAGGTTAGAACACAGTTCTAAGGGATACTTTGAACAGCCCTTGGGTAATGCGTACTCTCTGGGAAAAAAATATGCCCGAACCTCCCTTCTCGTCTCTCCTTTCCAAAGAGTAGGCATCTGGGCTAGAAGAGGAAGAAGGTGAAAGTTGCCCACACGCCCCTGAGGACAGAGAGGACTCAGATCTTGTGGCCTCTTGTTAGCCCCTGTGGCTCCTGGTCTCTCTGGGGGTCAGGCCAAGCCTGGAGGGGCCATGTCTGCCCTTGAGCTCACATTGGCTCACGCTGGGGCTCTGGACCCATTTGAGGCCTGAGTGGGCCCTCTAAAACCCCAACCTTCTAGGGTTTCCGGGTAAAATACAGAGCAACCAGTTAAATTTGAATTCCAAATAAGTGACACCTGGGACATAGGACAAGCTTACACTAAAAAGATATTTGTGTATTTATCTAAAATTCAAACTGAACTAGGATGCTGCCTGTGCATTTGCTCAATCTGGCATTCCTACCTGGGAATCTGCACTACAGCCTCGGGAGAGCCACCCTGTCCTATTATAGGGGCCCCTCTGACACCTCGCTGCTGGCTCTCAGCTGTCCTGGCCTCTGCTCACACCAGTACAGGAAGCCTGGTTGGTCCGGGACAGCTGAGCGTGGGGCCTCCCTGCCTGACCGTGCTGTTCCGTCAGCTTCCTGTTGCAGGTGCCCCCACCCCCACACCGCCTGTGCCAGCCGCCGCACCACCCCTCAGCCGTGCCCAAAGTGGGCACCTAGACTCACACCTGCATGCTCTGCCTTCCTCTGCTTCCTCCCTCATGGCCTCCGGGGGAGCCAGAAATGAGAACCAGGTGAGTGGACGCCACCTGCTCCCCCCCACCCCCAGACTTGGTTGCTGAGATACTGAAGAGTGTGGCAGGAACTGCAGCTTGTCCCTAGTATTCCTTCCTCACCTGCACTTTAGGAACGGAAGCCCCATGATTTTGCTGACTACATGGTAGCCCAGATGAAGACAGCATTCCCCAGCGACAGGACTTACACTTTCCACGTACACTTCCTTATGAGCAAGTTCTGGTTTATGAAACAAGAAACAAAGTGATATGTGCAATTGCGCTTGTGCCTGCAAAGAAAGGAGGCATGCCCTCCACTTCTCTTTCCTCGCTTCTGCTGGTCACCAGCTAGGGACAAGGATGTGATGGCAGGAACTGCGGCAGCCATCTGAGACCATGAGATGGAAGCCACTCGTGGAAGGGGTAGGAGGGGCCTAGGTCCCCAACAGCAAGACCAGTGTCACCGTGGACTGCTTATGTCCAGACTTTATTTTATTATTATTATTTTTTTTAGACAGAGTCTCACTCTGTCATCCAGGCTGGAGCACAGTGGCATGATCTAGGCTCACCGCAACCTCCAGCTCCTGGGTTCAAGTGATTGTTCTGCCTCAGCCTCCCAAGTAGCCGGGACTACAGGTGCCTACCACTGTGCCTGACTAATTTTTTTGTATTTTTAGTGGAGACAAGGTTTCACCATATTGGCCTGACTGATCTCAAACTCCTGACCTCAGGTGATCTGCCCACCTCAACCTCTCCACCTGAGCTACCACACCCGGCCAGCCCAGACTCTTAAATGAGAGAAATACCCTTCTGTAAATACCCTTCTGTCTTATTTAAGCTGATACTATCTTGGCGTTTTTTGCAGTAGCTATATCTAACTAAGATGAGTGGGGTGAATCCTGGAATTTAGACACACCTCTCATAACTGCAGCCTGCTTGCAAGGCTGGCATCTTTTTTGGTTATTCAAAATCTTCTTACCTTGTTCGTTCTTATTGCATTCCTTCTGCAATAGCTCTCACGGTCCCTCCATTCAGATGCATGTCTCAGACCAGCTGGAGGAAAAGCAAAAAGCACATGTAAAACTTTCAAGGCTGGACATGGTGGCTCATGCCTGTAATTCCAGCACTTTGGGAGGCCAAGGCAGGAGGATCACTTGAGCTCAGGACTTGGAAAGCAGTCTCGGCAATATGGAGAAACCCCATCTCTCCAAAAAATACAAAAAATTATCCTGGCCTGGTGGTGTGCACCTTATTCCCAGCTACTCAGGAGACACTCGCATCTCTAAAGAAAATCAGCCAGGCATTGTGGCACACACCTGGATTCCCAGCTACTCTGGAGGCTGAGGCAAGAGTGAGGCTGCAGTGAGCTATAACCGCATCCCTGCACTCCAGCCTGGGTGACAAAGCGAGGGCCTGTCTCTTAAAAAAATCTGAACCAGCCGGGCGTGGGCTCTCACTCCTGTAATCCCAGCACTTTAGGAGGCCAACATGTATGAATCACTTGAGCACAGGAGTTCAAGACCAGCCTGGGCAACATGGCAAAACCCCATCTCTACAAAAAAATACAAAAAATTAGCCAGGCATGGTGGCATATGCCTGTAGTCCCAGCTACTCCGGAGACTTAAAGGGGAAGATTGCTTGAGCCCAGGAGGTCAAGGCTGCAGTAAGCTGAGATGCCACCACTGCACTTCAGCGTGGGTGACAGAGCAAGACCCTGTTTTCAAAACAACTTGAGACACACACAAAAAACTTCGAGTTGCACAGCGTGTAATGTCAGTTAGCCCTTTGGACCTGTGTTACATCTTCTATGACAATTCCATTAAGCCATTTTTTCATTTCAATCATTCTTTGTTCTTTGTTTTTTGTTTTTGAGACAAAGTTTCGCTCTTGTCTTTCAGGCTGGGCATGATCTTGGCTCACTGCAACCTCTGCCTCCCGCCCGCCTCCCAGATTTAAGCGATTCTTCTGCCTCAGCCTCCTGAGTAGCTGGGATTACAGGCATGCACCACCACACCCAGCTAATTTTATATATTTAGTAGAAATGGGGTTTCACCATGTTGGTCAGGCTGGTCTCAAACTCCTGACTTCAGGTGATCCACCTGCCTCGGCCTCCCAAATTGCTGGGATTGCAGGCATGAGCCACCATGCCCGGCCAATTACGCTCTTTTCTTCCTGGTGTGTAGGAGTCTGTTGCATGGTCCAGATGCTCATATTTTGCCTTCACTGTCTACAAATGGAGCGAATATGTGTGCTGCTTGTCTTTGAACTCCTTCAACGTCTCGTGTAGTATCAGTATTTTACAATTCAGTGTGGTCAGATGGATTTATATCGTCCTCTGTGACTTTGCTGTTTTCCCCAGTTTAGCAGCGCTGTCCCTCTGCAAGGTCACAAAGGCATTCTCCTGCATTTCTGGCTAATAATTCTCTAGCTTGATTGTGTGGGGTTTTTTTTTTTGTTTTTTTGTTTTTTTTACATCTACAAATTCAGATGCCTTTCGGGAAGTAGGTCTTCAGTATTTTATCTGCCTTTTTGGTTATTGACCTGCTCAGTCCGACTTTCCTTTCTCTCTGGGCCAGTTTTGCTGATTGCTGTTTTCCTAGAAAAGTGTCCATTTCATCAAGGCTTTCAGATGTGGGGCATGAAGTTGTCCGGATCATCCTTTTTCGTCTCTTGGTTATGCTGTCTCTTTGTGTTCATTTGTGTCTTCTTCCTTTTTTCTTCATGCTTTTTTGCTGAAGGACTGTCTTTTCATCTCTTCAAAAAATAAGCTCTTTATTTTGTTCTGTTTTCTGTTTCACTAATTTCTGCTTTTAATATTTTTGTGCTCTTTGGATTTATGTCATTGTTTTTCTGGGTTTTTCTTGTTTGGATTTTTGTGTGTTGTGGGGGTGTATTTGTTTGTTTGTTTATTTTTTTGATCCAGGATCTCGCTCTGTCACCCAGGCTGGAGTGCAGTGGCAAGATCTCAGCTCACTGCACCCTCTGCATCCCCCAGCCTTGAGCAATCCTCCCTCCTCAGCCTTCCCAGAAGCTGGGACTACAGGTACAAAGCACCAAGCCCAGCTAATATTTTTTTGTAGAGACAGGGTTTCACCATGTTGGCCAGCTGGTCTTGTACTCCTGGGCTCAAGCGATGCTCCCGTTTCAGCCTCCCAAAATTCGGAGATTACAGGTGTGAGCCACCTCGACTGGCCATTTTTCTGATTTCAAAAGTGGAAAGTTAGATTCACTTGTTTTAAATTTCTATCCTCGTTTTTTTTTTTTTTTTCCATAGGTTATTGGGGAACAGGCGGTGTTTGTTACATGAGTAAGTTCTTTAGTGGTGATTTGTGAGATTTTGCTGCACCCATCACCTGAGAAGTGCACACTGCACCCTTGTAGTCTTTTATCCCTCGTGCCCGCCTACCTTTCCCCCAAGTCCCCAAAGTCCACTGTATCCTTCTTATGCCCCTTCGTCCTCCTGGCTCAGCTCCCACATATCGGTGAGAACATACGGTGTTTGATTTTCCATTCCTGAGCTACGTCACTTAGAATAATAGTCTCCAATCTCATCCAGGTCACTGCAAATGCCGTTCATTCATTCCTTTTTTATGGCTGAGTAGTATTCCATCATATGTATTTACTACATATATGATTAACTGCATACCCACTCATTGAATGATGGGCATTTGGGTTATTCCACGATTTTGCACTTGTGAATTGGGGTTCACTTATTTTCAAATCTTTTTTGTTTTCAAATGCATAAAGTCTCAGGGACATGTGTCCCTCTGAGAATCTCTTCTCTTGTTACCACATAGGTTTTTATGGGTAGTATCTGCATTTTCATGAAGTTCTAAATACTCTGTAATTTCTACTTTTAGCTCCTCCTTAACCTATAGAAAAGTCCTTAATTTTACTGTAGTAAAGTTCATCAGCCTTTTCTCTTACAATTTGCAGTTTTGTGGATTTTTCTAAAGATATTTCCTCACTTCAAAGTCATGACCTTATGGGCTGCACCATCCTCTGTTATTTTCTACAAGCGTTATTATTTTGCTGCTAACCTTCAAATCTGCAGCTCACCTGGAATTGCTTTTATTTATGACATGAGGAAAAGGGACACGTTTTATTTTATTTTTATCCTATCTCCCTCTGGTCATCACATGATTTCCAGAAAGGCTCCTTCATGGCTCTGCAGTGCCCCCTTCTGGAAAGTCACGCATCCACACGTGTCCAGGTCCTCTATTCCATTTGTCTGTCTTTGTGCAAATCCCACAGTCTTAATGTCAAAGCTTTAAAATAAATCTTGATACTTAGCAGCACAAGTCCTCACACCCCGATTTTCTCCAAGATTAACAGGGATAGTATTGGTCCTTATATTTCCATATAACTTTTATTTTATTTTATGAGATGCAGTCTCGCTCTGTCTCCCAGGCTGGAATGCAGTGGTGTGATCTCAGCTCACTGCAACCTCCACCTCCCGGGTTCAAGCGATTCTCCTGCCTCAGCCTCCTGAGTAGCTAGGATTACAGGCACACACCACCATGCCTAGCTAATTTTTGTATTTTCAGTAGAGACAGGGTTTTGCCATCTTAGCAAGGCTGGTCTTGAACTCCCGACCTCAGGTGATCCGCCCACCTCAGCCTCCCAAAGTGCTGGGATTACAGGTATGAGCCACTGTGCCTGGCCCCATATAACTTTAAAGTCATACTTTCTATTTCTTTCTTCTTTTTTGAGATGGAGTCTCACTCTGTCGCCCAGGCTGGAGTGCAGTGGTACCATCTCAGCTCACCACAACCCCTGCCTCCCGGGTTCAAGTGATTCTTCTGCCTCAGCCTCCCAAGTAGCTGGAATTAGAGGCAGGGGCCATCATGCCCACCGGATTTGTGTATTTTTAGTAGAGACAGGGTTTCATTCTATTGGCCAGGCTGGTCTGCAACGCCTGACCTCAGTTCATCTGCTTGCCTCAGCCTCCCTAAGTGCTGGGATTACAAGAGTGTGCCACTGAGCCCAGCCGTTCTGTTGATTTCTGTTGGAATTTGGATTAAGATAAAATTGAAATCCCAGGTTGGGAAAACATGGACCTCATTATAGAGTTGCGTTTGACAGCATGCAAGTATGGCATATTCTTCTGTGGAGGCCAAGCCGATGCAGCACCCACATCTCCTGCCAGGCGCGGGGGAATAGGTGACCAGAAGGCTGAGCTGCTGTCTTTGAGGGTCTCACGAAGCCAAGTGGAAGCCGTGCTGCCCGCAGGCTGCTCCTAGCCCATGACTGAACACAGCAGTGTTACACAGGATCACGTTAGCCTGAGGACTGCCCGGCAGCCTGGTGAACCTTTCCGGGAGCTGCGCTGCAGTTGGAAAGTCTTTCAACCCAATCCCTTTCCTTGCTCTCTCTTTCCCACATGCTCTAAGCTCCCTACTGCAGCCTCCTCCCCTCTTTATTCCTCACAATCATTTCCCTAAATAAATCTCATGGACTTCCCATCCTGTCTTGGCATCTTTTCAGAGCATAAGAATCCATGTGCTGTCTGTGGATTTGACTTTATACTTCTTACAGTTCTGTGTACAGGTCTTACATGCCAATTGTTAGATTTGCCTCTGGAGCCGGGCACAGGGGCTCATGCCCGTATCCTAGCACTTTGGGAGGCAGAGGTGGGCAGATCACTTGATGTCAGCAGTTTGAGATGAGCCTGGTCAACATGGTGAAACCCCATCTCTACTAAAAATACAAAAAATTAGCCAGGTGTGGTGGTGGGGGCCTGTAATCCCAGCTACTCAGGAGGCCGAGGCAGGAGAATCGCTTGAACCCGGGAGGCAGAGGTGGCAGTGAGCTGAGATTGTGCTACTGCACTCCAGCCTGGGTGACAGAGCAAGACTCCGTCTCGAATATATATATATATGTTTGTGTGTGTGTGTGTGTGTATTTGCCTCTGGGTAAATGACATTTTGTAAGTGGCCTCTCTGATGAGTTAAAGGTGGCTGCAGATTCTCTGCATCTCCTCCCATGACAAGGTGAAGTCTGTTACCCACCCCTTCCCTGGGCTGGCCCTGTGACTGGCTGGAGGGGCCGCGGTGTGACTCCGAGGCCCGGTCCCAGTAGGTCTCGCAGATTCCTCTCCTGCTCTCTTGGAGTGCTGTGCTGAGATTGCCACGCTCCGAAGAAGCCTGGGATGAAAGAGGATCAGGGGAGAGAGACCTAGCTGTCTCAGCCCTTTCAGCTGAGGCCCTAGACTCCTGCGTGAGGCCATTGTAGGCCACCCAGCTCCAGCTGAACTGCCTGCTGCAGAAAGCCCCATGAACAAGCCAAATAAAGCCAGCAGCTCCACCTGCCAACCCCCGTGATCATGACCGGTGAGGAACTGATGTTTCTCCTTAAGCTACTAGGCAGGTGGTTTGTTATGCAACAATATAATTAATTCGGGACAGGCTTGCCTCAAAGATACTGCAAGTTCAATTGAGTCCATCAAAGTAAAGTAAATATTGCAATAAAGTGATGATGTGGTTCAGCTGTGTCCCCACCCAAATCTCATCTTGAATTCCCACTTGTTCTGGGAGGGACCCAATGGGAGGTAATTGAATCATGGGGGCAGGTCTTTCCCGTGCTGTTCTTGTGATAGTTAATAAGTCTCACAAGATCCAATGGTTGTAAAAAGGGGAGTTTCCTTGCACAAGCTCTCTTCTTTTCTCTTGTCTGCCACCATGTGAGATGTGCCTTTCACCTTCTGCCATCATCGTGAGGCCTCCCCAGCCACGTGGAACTGTAAGTTCATGAAATATCTTTCTTTTGTAAATTTCCCAGTGTCGGGTATGTCTTTATCAGCAGCAGGAAAACAAACATACAAATAAGTTACAACGTTTTGGTTTCCTGGGGCCTATAAAAGTTACATTTGTGGGCTGGGCACCTTGGCTAAAGCCTGTAATCCCAGCACTTTGAGAAGCTCAGGCAGGAGGATCAGTTGAGCCCAGGAGTTCAAGACCAGTCTGGACAACATGGTGAGACCAGGTCTCTACAAAAAAATACAAAAATTAGCTCGGCATGTGGCGCATGCCTGTGGTCCAGCTATTGAGGAGGCTGGAGCAGGAGCACGGCTTTAGTCTGGGGGTTGGAGGTTGAGGGGAGCTGTGCTGGCGCCTCTGCACTCCAGCCTGCACAACAGAGTGAGACCCATCTCTAAAATAAAAAAAGTTTTATGTTTACATTATACTGTAGTCTATTAAGTGTGCAATAGCATTGGGTCTTAAGAAACAATGTACACACATTAATTTAAAAATACATTATTGTGGCCGAGCGTGGTGGCTCACGCCTGTAATCCCAGAACTTTGGGAGGCCAAGGCGGGTGGATCGCCTGAGGTCAGGAGTTCAAGACCAGCCTGGCCAGCATCGTGAAACCCTGTCTGTACTAAAAATACAAAAAATTAGCTGGGCATGGTGGCAGATGCTTGTAATCCCAGCTACTCAGAAGGCCGAGTCAGGAGAATCACTTGAACCTGGGAGGCAGAGGTTGTAGTGAGCCAACATCCACTGCACTCCAGCCTGGGCTAATTAATTAATTAGTGAAGTGTAGTGAGACATGCTTGTAGTCCCAGCTACTGGGGAGGCTGAGGTGAGAGATCACCTGAACTTGGGGAGGTCAAGGCTGCAGTGAGCCGTGATTGTGCTACTGCACAACCTGGGCAACAGAATGAGACGCTGTCTCAAAAAAAAAAAAAGAGACAATGAAGTTTGCCACACCAAGGGACTCTTCCATCCTGGAAAGATTTCTCCACAGCATGCAGTAATATTTGGTAGCATTTTACCCACAGAAGAACCTCTTTCAAAGTTAGAATCAGGCCAGATGTGGTGGCTCACGCCTGTAATTCCAGCTCTTTGTGAGTCAAAGTGACCAGTTGAGGTCAGGAGTTCAAGACCAGCCTGGGCAACATGGTGAAACCCCACCTCTACTAAAAATACAAAAATTAGCCAGGCATGGTGGCACACGTCTGTAATCCCAGCCACTTGGGAGGCTGAGGCATGAGCAATGCTTCAACCCAGGAGATGAAAGTTGCAGTGAGCCAAGATCATGCCATTGCACACCAGCCCAGGCAACAGAGCAAGATTCCATCTCAAAACAAAACAAAACAAAACTGGAACCAGTCCTCTCAAACCCTGCTGCTGTTTCATCAGTTAAGTGTATGGACTATTCTACCTCCTGTGTTGTCATTTCAACAATGTCCACGGCATCTTCACCAGAAGCAGATTCCATCTCAAGAAACCACTTTCTCTGCTCATCCATAAGAAGCAGCTCCCATCCATTTAAGTCTGATCACGAGGTTGCAGCAAGTCAGTCCTATCTTCAGGCCCCATTTCTAATGCTAGTTCTCTGCTGTTTCCACCCACTTTCCAGTTCCTTCCTCCGCTGGGATTTTGGGCCCCTCCAAGGCATCCATGAGGATTGAAATCAAGCTCTTTCAAACTCCTGTTAATGTTGTCATTTTGGCCTCCTCCCGTGAATCATGCATGTTCTTAATGTCATCTACAATGGGGAATCTTTGCCAGGAGGTTTTCAATTGACTCACCCAGATCCATCAGAGGAATCGCTGTCTATGGCAACTACAGCATTACTATTAATATATATATATATGATATGTTTTTTCATCTGAGAGATACTTTATTTTATTTTTGAGACAGTCTTGCTCTGTCACCCATGCTGCAGTGCAGTGGCACAGTCTCAGCTCACTGAAACCTTTGCCTCCCAGGTTCAAGCAGGACTCCTCTCTCAGCTTCCCGAGTAGCTGGGATTACAGGCATGCATCACCACAACTGGCTGTGTGTGTGTGTATGTGCGCGCGTGTGTGTGTATTTGTATTTTTAGTAGAGACGAGGTTTCGCCATGTTGCCCAGGCTGGTCTCAAACTCCTGACCTCAGGTGATCCACCCCCCTCAGCCTCCCAAAGTGCTGGAATTACAAGTGTGAGCCATCATGTGTGGCCTGATACTTTATTTTAAACTAAAACAGCCAGCTTCTATTTAAATATTTTTCCATAATAAAGACATATAGCTTTTTATGCTAGTTTTGGGGTTTTTTTGTTTGTTTTATTTTGCTTTTCTGAGACAAGGTCTGGCTCTGTGCCCAGGCTGGAGTGCAGCTGGTATGATCGTGGCTCCCTGCGACCTCAACCTCCTGGGCTAAAAAGATTGTCTCAAAAAAAAAAAAGACAATAAAGTTTGCTATACCTCCCCCCTCAGCCTCCTGAGTAGCTGGGACCATGTGCATGACACCTTGCCCAGCTAATTTTTGTATTTTTTGTAAAGGTGGGTTTTCACCAAGTTACCCAGGCTGGTCTTGAACCTCTGGGCTCAGATGATCCACCTGCCTTGGCCTCCCAGAGTGCTGGGATTACAGGCATTAGCCACCATCCCCAGCTGCTAGCTTGGTTTTTCATACTAAAGAGATCACAGGCCAGGCACGGTGGCTCACACCTGTAATCCTAGCACTTTGGGAGGCTGAGGTGGGTGGATCACCTGAGGTCAAGAGTTCAAGACCAACCTGGCCATCATGGTGAAACCCCATCTTAAAAAAAAAAAAAAGAGAGAGATCACATGTGTACCTCACACAATGCATATTAGGTAGAATTCAAAACACAATGTACTCATTACCCAACCCCAACCACCATCACTTCTCCCCCTCCTGTTTTTTCTCCAGATTTTTTTTATCCCTTAAGTTCTGGGGTACATGTACAGAATGTGCAGGTTTGTTACATAGGTATGCACGTGCCATGGTGGTTTGCTGCACCCATCAACCTGCGATCTACATTAGGTATTTCTCCTAATGCTATCCCTCCCCTAGTACCCAACCCCCGACAGGCCCTGGTGTGTGATGTTCCCCTCCCTATGTCCATGTTCAACTCCCACTTATGAATGAGAACATGTGGTGTTTGGTTTTCTGTTCTTGTGTGAGTTTGCTGAGAATGATGGTTTCCAGCTTCATATCCCTGCAAAAGACATGAACTCATCCTTTTTTATGACTGCATGGTATTCCATAGTGTATATGTGCCACATTTTCTTTATCCAGTCTATCATTGATGGGCATGTGGGTTGGTTCCAAGTTTTTGCTATTGTGAACAGTGCTGCTGCAATAAACATACTTGTTCATGTGTCTTTATAATAGAATGATTGATAATCCTCTGGGTATACACCCAGCAATGAGATTGCTGGTCAAATTGTATTTCTAGTTCTAGATCCTGGAGGAATCACCACACTGTCTTCCACAATGGTTGAACTAATTTACACTCCCACTAACAGTATAAAAGTGTTCCTGTTTCTCCACATCCTCTCCAGTATCTGGTGTCTCCTGACTTTTTGATGATGGCCATCCTAACTGGCATGAGATGGTATTTATTGCGGTGTTGATTTGCATTTCTCTAAGACCAGTGATGATGTGCTTTTTTTCATATGTTTGTTGGTTGCATAAATGTCTCCTTTTGAAAAGTGTCTGATCATATGCTTCACCCACTGTTGGATGGGGTTGGTTTTTTTTCTTGTAAATTTGCTGAGGTTCTTTGTAGATTCTGGTTATTAACCCTTTGTCATATGGGTAGACTGCACAAATTTTCTCCCATTCTGTAGGTTGCCTGTTCACACTGATGATAGTTTGTTTTGCTGTGCAGGAGCTCTTTAGTTTGATTAGATCCCATTTGTCTATGTTGGCTTTTGTTGCCATTGCTTTTGGTGGTTTAGTCATGAAGTATTTGCCCATGCCTATGCTATTGCCTAGGATTTCTTCTGGGGTTTTTATGGTTTTAGGTCTTACATTTAAATCTAATACATCTTGAGTTAATTTTTGTATAAGGCGTAAGGAAGGGATCCAGTTTCAGCTTTCTGCATATGGCTAGCCAGTTTTCCCAGAACCATTTATTAAGTAGGGAATCCTTTCCCCATTATTTGTTTTTGTCAGGGCTGTCAAAGATTAGATGGTTGTAGATGTGTGGTGTTAACTTCCAAGGTCTCTTTTCTGTTCCATTGGTCTATATCTCTGTTTTGGTGCCAGTACCCGGATTTTTTCTGTGTGGTAACCCACACGTAACATAAGATTTGCTGTCTTACCCATGTGAAGTGTACCTCAGTGGTGGTGGGATTTTCCTCTAATGTGGGCTTTAGTTCTCTCCTGGAGAGCAGCTGTAAACTCTAGCCCTCACAGGGCTCCAGGGGAAGTGCTGGTGGGTGTTTGCAGTATGCCTTTCATGGGAGGCTTCTTTGGTTGTTTTTTTTTTTTTTTTTTTTTTTTTTTTTTTTTTTTTTTGAGATGGAATCTCACTGTCACCTAGGCTTGAGTGCAGTGGTGCAATCTCAGCTCACTGCAACCTCCACCTCTTGGGATCAAGCAATTCTCCTGCCTCAGCCTCCCGAGTAGCTGGATTAAGGCATGCACCACCACACCGAGATACTTTTTGTATTTTTAGTAGAAATGGGGTTTCACCATGTTGTCCAGGCTGGTCTTGAACTCCTGACCTCAGGTGATCTGTGCCCTTTGGCCTCCCCAAGTGGTGGGATTACAGGTGTAAGCCACCGCACCCGGCTGTGAGAGAGGCTTCTTTATTCTAGTGGATGGCCTAATGCCTATGTGTGACCCAGCGTCCCTCTCCCAGGAAACTCATTTCCACTGGAAGCCCTTGTGGCTCTTGTATGACCTGTGTCCCTACCAAGACAGCCACTCTCTAGAAGAGCCCTGGCCAGGAGGCGTTAGGTTAAAGGCAGCATCATTACAGAACACATGATGTATCAGGAGCAGTTTATTACTCAGACTCTGGAGAGAACAGGGTACCCAAGAGGGCAGTGGGCAGTCCAGAGACAACAGGGAATTCGCCCAGCCTTGGTGGGAGTGGATATGTGTACGTGGCGGGGGGACGGTGACCTATGGGATCAGGCCCATATTAAGGCTCATGGGTGTTATCTTATTCTTTTGTGTGGGTTTATGGGTTGCTAGTTTAAAGAAAACACACACAAAAGGGGAACTTATTTCCCTGACTCTGGTGTTGGCCGTTAGGTTTTTGTCGCCATCAGCAATGGTGGAGTGTGTTGGGTTTGGGGTCAGTGTGATGAGGAATAGTGGCTGTAACACAAATAACCACGCGAGATGGGGTTTTAAGGCCAAGGGTGACATGGCATGTTTCAGAAGAAAACTCTGCTGCTTCCAACATTAAATTCTAGCCCTAGTCATTTTCTTTGAAGGGTTTTGGTTTTGTTTTTTGTTTGTTTTGTTTGAGACAGAGTCTGGCTCTGTCTCCCAGGCTGAAGTGCAGTGGTGCAGTCCCTGCAACCTCCGCCTCCTGGATCCAAGCGATTCTCCTGCCTCAGCCTTCCCAGTAGCTGGGCTTACAGGAACCCAGCACCACACCCAGCTAATTTTTATATTTTTAGTAGAAACGGTTTCACCATGTTAGCCAGGCTGTTCTTGAACTCCCGACCTCAGGTGACCTTGGCCTCCCGAAGTTGTGTTGTTATTATTATAACGTTTTCAGATAGAGTCTGGCTCCATCACTCAGGCTGGAGTGCAGAGATGCAATCATGGCTCCCTGCAGCCTCAACCTCCCTGGGCTCAGGCAATCCTCCCACCTCAACCTCCTGAGTAGCTGGGACCACAGCTGTGCACCACCACGCCTGGCTAATTTTTTTCTACTTTTTTTAGAGATGGGGGGCTCATTTTGCTGCCCAGGCTGGTCTCAAACTCTTAAGCTCAAGCGATATTTCTACCTCGACCTCCTAAAGTGCTGAGATTACAGATGTGAGCCACTGTACCTAGCCCATAAAGTCATTTATTATTATTATTACTGTTTGAGACATGGTCTCACTCTGTCACCCAGGCTTGAGTGCCATGGTGCAGTCTCAGCTCACTGCAGCCATGATGTCCTTGGGCTCAAGCGATCATCCCACCTCAGCCTCCCAAGTAGCTAGGACTACCGGCATGTGCCACCACGCCCAGCTAATTTTTTGGATTTTTTGTAGAGATGGGGTTTCACCATGTTGCCCAGGCTGGTCTCAAACTACTGGGCTCAAGCGATCCCCCTGCCTTGGCCTCCCAAAGTGCTGAAATGACAGGCATGAGCCACTATGTCTGGACCAATAAAGTATTTTTAAATTAAGGTGTATATATTTTTGGTAAGACTTAATGCTGTGGCACACTGAATAGACGACAGTATAGCATCAGCATAACTTATATACGAACTGGGAAACAGTACTGACCCAAAGCCCGACATACCCCACAGCTGCTGAGCACAATAAAAACCTGGTGGTTACAGCCAGAACCCCGTCACCCCTGATGTTTCCTCCTAGGAATTTTCCACCCACTGACCTCCGCCCTGCTCCTAGGCTATAAACACCCACCTGCCCAGGCCGTGTTCCAGCTTGAGCCCAGTCTCTTTCCTCCACTGCAGGACCCCGTAGCCATGGTCCCTGTAGCTGTCTCAATGCTCCTGATAAGGTCTGCCTTACCATGGCTTAACAAGCGTCACTACATAATGTCTTCTTTAGCAATTTGTCCAGATGTGGTGGTTCACACCTGTAATCCCAGCACTTTGGGAGGCCGAGGCAGGCGGATCACCTGAGGTCAGGAGTTCAAGACCAGCCTGGCCAACACGGTGAAATCCCATCTCTACTAAAAGTATAAAAATTAGCCGGACTTGGTGGCACGTTCCTGTAATCCCAGCTACTCGGGAGGCTGAGGCAGGAGAGTTACTTGAGCCCAAGAGGTGGAGGTTGCGGTGAGCCGAGATCACACCACTATACTCCAGCCTAGATGACAAGAGCAAGACTCCGTCTCCAGAAACAAACAAATAACAACAACAAAATTCACAGAGTTTTGAACTGTCACCGCAACCTAATTTTAGAACAGTTTGTCTCCCCAAAAAGAAACCAATTAGCAGTCATTTTCCAGTCCCCCCACCACACCCGTGCAGCCGCGGAAACCTCTCATCTGCTTTCTGTCTCCACGGATGTGCCCTCTCTGGAGGTTTCATATACATGGAATCCCACAGTATGTGGTCTTTGTGTCTGGTTTCCTTCACACAGTGGAATGCTTTGAGGTTCATTTTCTGCTGTAGCATGCATCAGTAATTCATTCCTTTTCTAGCCAAATAATACTCCATCATTCGGACACACTGCATTTTATTTATTCAGTTACCCACAGGTGGACGTTTGGGTTGTTTGTGTCTTCTGCTATTATGAATAATGCCGCTAGAACCCTGGAAGACAAGCTTTTGTGTGGGAGCTTGGCTTTGCTTCTCTTGCGTACACACTTAGTGGGAGTACTGAGTTATGTGGCAACCCTGTGTTTAACATTCTGAGAACTTTCCAACTGGTTTCCAAGATTACTATTTTCTTTTCTTTTTTTTTTTTTTAGAGACAGAGTCTCGCTCTGCCACCCAGGCTGGAGTGCAGTGGCACGATCTCGGCTCACTACAACCTCTGCCTCCTGGGTTCAAGCAATTCTCCTGCCTCAGCCTCCCAAGTAGCTGGGACTACAGGCACCCACCACCACACCAGGCTAATTTTTTGTATTTTAGTAGAGACAGGTTTCACCATGTTGCCCAGGCTGTCTCAAATTCCTGAGCTCAGGCAATCCACCCACCTTGGCTATGCACAGTATGATGGTATATTTATCCACTGAGTTCTTAGTTTCTTTCTATCTTTTTCCTTTTTTTTTTTTGGACAGGATCTAGCTCTGTACCCCAGGCTGGAAGGCTGGAGTGCAGTCATGCAATCATGGCTCACTGCAGCCTCCACCCCCTAGGTTCAAGTGATCCTCCTTCCTCAGCTGCCCAAGTAGCTGGAACTATAGGCATGAGCCACCATGCCCGGCTAATTTTTGTATTTTTTTGGTAAAGATGTGATTTTGCCATTTTGCCCTGGCTCTTAGATTCATTTGTTTTAGTTTTCACTTCTAGAGTTTCCATTTGCTTTTTTATATCACCACCATCATCCTCATCATTAAAGTTTTCTGCCACAATTATCAATCCTGTCTTTTTTTAAAATCCCCCTGAATATAGCAAACATAGTTATTTTATATTTTGATTGTGATAAAACACTCTACATGGTAAGAGGTTTTTTTTCCCCTACATGGTAAGCATTTAATACATTCTTGTGGAATATCTTAGTAAGCGGGATCTCAGGTTGCGTGGAGAACTAATGTGGCTAAGTCAGTTGATCAGTTGGAGCATTTCCTGTCTTTAGGCAAGGAGGTTTCCAAATTTTCCAGAGCATATGGACTTCTAATCCTATCTGCAAAAGTCTCTAAAGTGGAAACTCCTTGTCTTGGCCTGGCCATCTGCATAAGGAGAAATGGGCTCACTCCATTCTGCCCTAGGAGGGGCTGGATACGGGAGCACTCGAGGTCACCGTAGCCTCCCATGCCTGCCCCAGCTGTGGAGGGACTTTAGAGAGGAAGACATGGTCTTCGATGAGTCATTCCTTGTGGAATGCTTCCCCTGGCACCTGCATCAGCCTCCTGTGGACTCTGTGATCTCACCCACCAGTTGATGTAAAAATGCTTATTCAACAATGTTCTTGGAAAAAGTAACCCTGACACTCCCATCCCATCTCGCTGGCCCTTGGCCCAGTGCCATCATAAGCCAAGCCTGGAACAACGGGACCAACTCCGAAGGTCATGACTCTGGAGCTCCAGGACTTCCCAGCCCTCAACAGAGAAGGACACGGCAGCCTGATTTTCTGGGTTTGTGTTGTTTTATAACTGCTGCTTATTATTTACATACCATAGAATTATCCATTTAAAGTGTACAATTCAGTAACTTTTAGTTTGGATTATTCTGGACATTTCCTATAAATGGAATCATGCAACATATGGCCTTTTGTGTCTGACTTCTTTCCCTTTGGATAATGTTTCTGAGGTTTACCAATGTCGTCATATGTGACAGTACCTCATTCCTTTTTATTGCTGAATCATATTCATTGTATAGATAAACTGCATTTGTTTATCTCTTCATCAGCTGATGGGCACTTGGGTTGTACCTGCTTCTTTGTTATTATGAATAATGCAGCTATGAACATTGATCTCTTCTTTGTTATTACTGATAATGCTGCTATGAACATCTATCTATAAGCTTCTCATAGACATATATTTTCATGTCTTTTGGGTATATACCTAGAAGTGTTAAGGCTGGGTCAGCTGTAGGTCTATGCTTAACATTTTAAGGAACAGCCAGACTGTCTTCCAAAGATGCCTCACCATTTTGCATTCCTGACAGCTGTGGGTGAGGGTTCCAGCGGCTCCATATCCTCACTGACACACGTTGTCATCTGTCTTCTTGACTACAGCCGTCCCGTTGGTTGTAGAGCTGTGTCTCACTGTGGTTTTTGACTTGCATTCCCCTGATGATTACACCTGTTCATGTGTGTATTGGCCACTTGTATATCTCCTTTGGAGAAGTGTGGGCTCCTTTGCCCATTATTAATTGGATTATTTGTCTTTTTATTATTGAGTTGCAAGAGTTCTTTATATATTCTGGAGGCAAGTTCCTTATCAGATGTATGATTGGCAACTATTTTCTCCCATTCTGTGAGTTGTCTTTTCACTCACTTAATGGTGTCCTTTGAAACACGGAAGTTTACAGATTTGATGATGTGCAGTTGATTTATTTTTTTTGGTGTTCTTGCCTGTACCTTTGGTGTCATACCTAAGAAATCATCATTTAATCCAAGGTCATGAAGATGTACGCCTGGGCTTTCTCCTAAGTATTTTGTATTTTAGCTCTTATATCTAGGCCTTTGATCCATGTTTAATTTTTGTATATGGTGTGAGGTAGGGGCCCAACTGCATTCTTTCACATCAGGACATCTAGCATTATTTATTATTTTCTGTTACATTCTGTTTTTTGAATAATTTGGGCAACAGTGTCTCATTTCATCCCAGTCATTATGGCTCAATAAAATCCGCTTGCCATCATGCCACTGTGTTCCCATAGTGGACCTTACAGAAAATTCTCTTTGAGGACTAGTGTTGGGTCATGCCCTCCTCATCCCCACCCCTGACTCCAAAAGCTCCTGAAAGTCCTAATATAAGCAGTTCTTTCCTTTGGCTGAGTCAGCCATTTCTAAGTTGTTTTGCTAGAACACTGATACTTGTATTTCAACTGAGTTTTCCAGGCCCTTTACTGAGATGGCTAGCCAATTTCTCACCAGTTTGGGACAGGAAACTGGGAGAGGATCCCGTCAAGATCAACTGCTTGGGGAGGGGATCAGATGGAGCCGATCACTTGGTACCAAGCATGCAGCTCTTCTGAGAAGGCTGGCCTCTGTGTCACACTGCAGTTGAAACTCTGGGAAGGTCCTGAGGACGCCAAGGACCATATCTTATATGTCCTTATGCCTCCAGTGCCTAGCACATGGTCTGCCACAAAGCAGGAGCAAGGGAAATGTTTAGGGGAAGAATGAGTAGAGCATAAATACCAGCCTGAAAAGATTGGGGGTGGGAAACCCCAAAGATAGAAGGGTGTTAAAAGGAGCATGGGGTGGTCCCTGGAGGAGACCCTGCCTCCTTTCCCACGGGAGCTTGGGATTCATTGCTTGTACCTCTGGTGTGAAACCTAAGAAATCATTACCTAACCCACGGTCATGAAGATGTACTCCTTGGCTTTCTTCTAAGATGTTACATGGTGGCTCAGGCCTATAATCTCAGCACTTTGGGAGGCCAATGTGGGCGGATCATGAGGTCAGGAGGTTGAGACTATCCTGACTACCATGGTGAAACCCCATCTCTACTAAAAATACAAAAAATTAATCAGGCGTGGTGGCTCGTGCCTGTAGTCCCAGCTACTCAGGAGGCTGAGGCCGGAGAATCACTTGAACCTGGGAGGCAGAGGTTGCAGTGAGCCAAGATCATGCCACTGCGCTCCAGCCTGGGCAACAGAGAGAGACTCCATCTCAAAAAAAAAAAAAGATGTTGCATTGTCTACATGACTCTGCCCCCGGAGAGGATGGTCATTGGGTACCTGTATGAAGCTGGCTGGTTCCCTCCAGGCACCTCTGGGAAGGGCGCTTAGCCCCTGCTCCCCACTGCCTGGGAAGTGCATCCTCTGCCGAGTGGCCTGAACTCCGCAGAGATGGAGGCCTGCTCCTTCTCACATGGAGAGCAGGATTGCAGGGTCTGCCTGATCTAGTCTGGCCCTAGCCCAAGGCCAAGCATCACCACGTGGGCTCACCCCAAGAGCAGGCAGAGGAAGGAGATCAGCTGTTTGCAGCCGCCTGGCACCAGAGAGAGCAAGGGAGCTCCTGTGCTGCCCGCCGACAGCTGGATCAGGGCCTGGCCGCTAACCCATTTGGCAAGTGATGGAGAGAAGGAGGAACATCTGCTCTGCACCACTGGAGGACAGAGGGGGCTGCTGGTGGGTGTATTCAAGCTGCAGGCTGTGGCAGTGCCTGAATTGTAACCCCCGAAAAAAGATATATGACCAAGTCCCCACCTCTGCTACCTGTGACTGTCACCTTATTTGGAAACAGAGTGCAGATGTAATTAAGTTAGGATCTAGAGAGACCACCCTGGAGTGGGCCCTAAATATTTACCTGATTCTCTAAATTCAGCAGCAGGTGTTGTAGTAAGGGAAGGGAGAGGAGGATTTGAGACACACAGAGGGGAGGGCCACGTGAAGACGGGGGCAGAACCTGGGGAGATTCAGCTGCAAGCCAAGGACTGCCTGTGGCTACCAAGAGCTGGGAGGGGCAGAAAGGACCCTCCGCTAGAGCCTTCTGCTACCCATACCCCAACCTCAGCTTCCACGGCAATCCTGGGAAAGGAACATGGTGTCCAGGCTGCCGAACCACAGCCAAACTGCTACCTCCATGGTTTCTCTCCCTCCTGGGGGACAGTGCGGCCCTGGTCAGGAGAGCAAGCCCCTGCCTCCCACCCACCTCTCACGAGTCCCCAGAACCACCTAGGCCCCGGGAGCCCAACTCGGGCACACGTCCAGCTACAGCTGAGACTCACTCTGGCCACCCCACCCGAGGGAGGAGCAAGGCACCTCAGGGCCAGCATGCGCCCGCTGGGTACCAATGTCCCCAGGTATGAAGCGGAGGGCCTCCCAGGCAGGAGTGAGCCTTGGGCTAGAGAGGAAGACGTGGAAGATTTGGTTTAATGAGCAAGCGGAAGAGGCAGAATGCTGAAAAACACAATTCTGAGTTTAATATTTCCTGAAAGAGCTGGGGGAGCGTGAGTAAACAGCGAGTGACACCCTGCTTTCAGGCACGCCCACGGGAACTTGGCCTTCAGAAGACCCGCGGAAGTTCTTTAAAGAGAGGGACATATGGACCCCAATCCCGGCTGCCAGGCCCAGAGAGGGAAGCAGGATCAGTCAAAACCAGGTGGGGGATGTGGAGGGAAGGAAGCCAGGCACCAGGGTTTGAGCGCCAGCAAGCAGCAGGCGTGACCCTGGGCATCCACGTGGGCTGAGGCGGAGAGGGGCTGCGGGGCTCCTGGAGAGCAGAGCAGGCCAGCGGCCGCGCCAAAGCACCGCAGAGACACCGCGGCCCTGCTCCAGGTGGTCCGGAAACTGCCGCAGGGTATTGTCTCTCCGGCCACCCGGCTCCTGAGAGTGAGTCCTGATCTGGGACGTGCACATCCTCTCGACTCTGGTCTCAGGACTGAGGCTCACAGGAGCCTGAGAAACGGGCAAGTGGGAGCTTTCCAGCTCCTTCCAGCGCCCCCTGCTCTGAAGCCCAGAGAAAGCCCTTCTCAGGCTGCTGGTCAGAGGCGGGGGTGAGGGCGGAGGGGGCGGAAGGGGTCTGGAACAGCCTCACTGCAAACCAACACAGCACATGCGGAAATGGGGCTGCTTAGCCCACGGGGAGACTGCAGTGCTGCATGAGGCATTTTATAAAAAACAGAAGCCAAGGCCCCAGGGACTTCTGAGGCTGGTCTGCATGGGAGGCGGCACAGAAAGCTGATGCCAGGGACCCTCACCCAGGGCTCTGGAGTGGCGCAGGGGGTGAAGCAGCCACACACGGATTCACCAGGAGCTCTGCCCCCATAGAGACATCTGCAGGCCTGGGGGACCCAGGGGTCCCTGGCCACTGTCAGGAGCCCTTCCGCTGCTTCTGCCAGCCCAGAGCCAATGGCAGGGGGCTCAGCTGTCCCTCTGTGGGGCTGACGCTTGCGACCCCAGCCCCAATCCCCTCACAGCTGTGACTCAGAAAGACCAGCTGATCCCTTGGACAAGGCCACAGGGATGTCTGGATCCAGCTGTCCCTCAAGAAAGTGTCTACGTCGCTTAAAAGAATTAAGCCAGAGGTGGTTTCCTGCCCCCAGCCCCCTCCTCGGGCCCCACAGCTTTAACTTTGGATCTTCTCTTAAGCGGAGCTCAAGTGAAAAAGTCCCTCTCTCAGGAGCCAGCAGGCTGGCTGGAAAGACAAAAATAACAATGCTTTTCTTTGTCCTCCACAGTTTACTTTGCTCCTTTTGAGACCTTTAGAATTTGCCTAATTATTTCCAAGGACTGGAGCCACAGTGCCGCACCCTGGGAAGCCCTGCTGCCACACACGTCTCACTGCGTGGGGTCACTTGAGGATGCGTGCAGAGAGGGCAGCAGAAGGCCCCCAAGGGTTCTTGCGGGTGCCCCGCCCTGGTGATTTCATCTGCCATCAGCTCTCTCCAGAGGCTGCGGGAGCTGGGAGCACTGGTTGCTTCGGCTTCCGGGCGTGCAGGGTGTCTCATGGAATGCCAAAGCCGGGAGGCGGAGTCCAGGGATGGAGGAAGAGGCGGTGGGGTCCGCACAGTGCAGGGGCGGAAGGTGGCCAAGGAAAGGCGGTGGCTGGCCAGCTAGGGCTCGGAGGCGTGCTTGACCAGGTAGCCGCTGAAGATGATGTAGGTGTCCAGCTCGTCGCTGAAGATGGCATTCTCGCGCTCGCCCTTGTAGAGGCGCACCCACACCTGGTCCTGCTCCTGCAGTTCCAGCATCAGGCTCTGGCTCTGCATGATGCTGCGGTCGCCCACCTGCGCGAACAGGATCACCACCTCCTCCTCGTTCTTCATGATGTGCAGGTACGTCTCCTTCTGGTTCCAGGTGTGCACGTTGAGGCTGAAGAAGTAGATGCCGGGCACGTAGCAGTAGAACTTGCCGGTGAACATGTTGAAGTGGCCGTAGAGGTTCACGAACTCCGTGTCGAAGATCACCGTCTGGTAGTAGTGGTTGCTGTGCATGGGTTTCTTCCGGCCCACCGAGAAGGCGGCATAGTGGCTCTTGCACCGCTCCCCGGGGGCCCCCATGGAGCCCTTCTGCCCTTTGGGTCCAGTGTGGCCCCTGGCCCCTGCTGAGCCTGTCTTGCCATATTTCCCTTGAAGGCCTCGATCTCCGCGGTCACCCTTCTCACCTAAAAGGAACAGAAAAACACGTGCCATTAATGGTGGCGTCAATCCGGTGGCGTCCTGAGCCTTGGCTCTTCACGCTGTGGCCCCTGGCGCAGTTCCAATTCATCCTTACAGCCCTGACCTGGCAGAAGCTTCACTCCTGCCCCTAGCCCCCCACCACAGGCAGCTTCCCATGCCAGCACAGGGGTATTTGGCTTCCCAAACTGGCCAGGCAAATAGACTCAACCTCAACGACTGTTCTGTTTTCACCCAGAAGCAGTATTTTTTTTTTTCCTTCTGGAAAGCACTGGCCAGAAAAAAAAGGAACATACAGGTTGGTCCAAAAGCAACGGTCTCTGTGGCCAGACCCACGCTTGCTCTGAGCAAATGAACTGCATATGTCGGGGCTTGGCTCAGAGTCTAGGTAGCAAGTGTTCCCAGTTAGATTTCATGGGCTGTGCAGGGTTATCTGCTATATGCAGGATCATGGCGAGTGGGTGGCATTTCAGAATGCAGGCTGGGGGTACCAAACCCCAAAACAAAGGGTATAGAAGCCTGGCGTCTAAACACAAGTGGAGGGATGAGGCCCTGAGCAGCCTCTGGGCTCCCTCTCCTGCTCTGGGCCCTGCAGGCCCCTTTCCAATCCCTCCTCCTGGAGAGAGGCCAGAGCCTCAAAATCAGAATTTCCTGTGCCTTCCCTCTAGATGACAGCCTGCCTGCCTCTGCTCCCTGTCCTGAGGGAGCCATTCTGCTCAGCCCAGCCCCACCCTAACGACTCCATCCCTTCCTCCAGATTGGCACAGAGCCGCCCCAGCCACCCTTGTGCTTGTCATGGCCGTCGTCTGACCTTTCAAGATGGTGATGTTGATCTGGGGCACTGCGGTCGCCGGGTACATGGAGGTCCCAGGGTCGCAGCAGCGCAGGCACTGGGAAGCCGGAAGCCCCTCGCCCCTGCTGGGGCTGTATCTTTCATGTTGTTCGGCCCTGAGGGAATAAATCATCACAGTGAAAGTCAGGAACTCTCGGGCCTGGAAATGCTTCTCTCTCCTGCCACCAGTGGGTCTGGCATGCCTGACCTGCCTCCTCCACCTCTCACCTGGGCCCACAGTCTCTGTGTTTATGCTGGCAGGATCACGTCCACACTGGGGTCCTCCTACAGAATGAGCCCCTCTGCCCTTTGCTAAAGGTAATGACAGTCCTGGAAACACACCACTGAGCGCCATGCAAGTCAGGGGCTACTCAGGAGAAATCCACACCCCTAGGAGGGGATCTTTGGGTGACGTAAGACAATGCCAGGACTCCCTATCATATATTCGTGATGCTAGCAAATAACGTACGAGGCTGACTTGTCTGTAAATGAGACGGTTCAACTGGATCTTTAGGATTCCTCTGAGCTGCAGCCGCTGGAGACTGCAGTGTTCCCAGCCTGACTTCGGAAGGGCCGGCCCGCGGGCAGGATGGATGGCGGCGGCTCCCGACTGCCACCTTGCAGCCCCTCGCGGCATTGCATGTGATCTGGCTTGAGGCTCTTCTGGCCCAGGCTGCGGAGCCGCACAGACCCATGGGGGCAGCAAAGTCCCCCTCGATGGGCCAGCTCCTTATCTAACGCTGCTTCCACGTTTACACCCCAGACTATCCAGGAAATGGATCTCTCTGCCCCAAGTTCAGCCACCCACCCATAAACCCAGGACTCCCAGATGGACATCTCACCCCTACCTCTTTCCTAAACCCCAGACTTTGACTTCAAACTTCTCACCAGAAGTCTCCATCTGGAGAAAAACGTCATTTGTGTAAAACCGAAACCCCGTCCCCGTCCCATCGCCCCTGGAACCTTCTCTTCCTGAGCTCTGTTCCTGGCATCAACAGTGGGTGCCCAGGGTGGAGACTTCAGCGTCCCCCACCCCCGCCCCCTGCCACCTTCAGCAGAGTCCTGTGTTCCCAGCCTCAAGGCACCTCCAGACCCGAGCCCAGGGCCCTCAGCGTCTCTGATGCACCACTGCCATTTTGACTGTCGCTTGGAATCGGCCCCTCCCCGCAGCAGTTCATCCTATCTGCTGCCTCCCTCAGGCATTGTTTCGAGAGCACCGTCCAGTTTCAGCTTGCCCGTGACTCCTCTTGTTCTCTCTAGGGCTGAGTTCAGGTGAAGCCCTCCCCAACTGGACCCAGCTGCCTCCAGCCTCCAGCGCTGGGTCTCACCATCCCAAACCACCCACCAGCCCGACAAACACCGCCAGCCATGCCTCTGCACGCGTCGTTCTGGCTCCCAGGTGGCTTTCCCCTCCTTTCTGCACCTGGGAGGCCCCAGTGTCCTTCAAGACCTAGCTCCCTCCTCTTAGTCTTCCTGGGTGCTGCCTCTCCCTCTGCTGCCCCCAGCATCACGGGTGCGCCCCTGCTACACAGCCTGCCACACTGCCCCTGTCTCTCATGGGTCTGTCTCCCTCTCAGTCTCAGAGCTCCTGGAGGCCAGGACTGTGCCACTCGTGTGTCCCCCCACCGTGCCTGGGAGTGGCCTGACTGATAGGAGGAGCTCAAACAAAGAGGAGGGAGAGAAAGGACAGAATGGTGTCTCAGCCTCAAATCCTGCCCTATTCCGTCGTACACTAAAGTTAGCCTGAAGCCTCAAGTATCAAGACGGCCCAGTGCTCACAATAATGAAGCGACTCCAAGCCCAGCTTGAGCTGTCCCGGGTCTCCAGGACCTCACGCTGGACACACGGCATTTGCTGAAGCACTCTGTGCTTCCCTAGGAAACATCCCAGGTCGGCTGCAGTCTCCACCCTTGCAGGGTGCAGACACGAAGGCAGACGCCAGCCAGAGTCCTCCAGACCTTTCAAGGGAAGCCAGCACTTGGCCTGCCCAGTCTCCCGGTCCTCTCCTGTCCTGCAGCCTGTGAGGCGCATGGGCCGTGGACGCCAGCTCTTGGGCCAGCATCTCTCCTGAGGCCACTCGTCACCTCTCCCTGCCTCCAAGTGCTGCCTAGAACCCGGGCA
The DNA here is from genome assembly GCA_963574635.1 of Cheracebus regulus. NCBI lineage: Eukaryota > Metazoa > Chordata > Mammalia > Primates > Pitheciidae > Cheracebus > Cheracebus regulus. The sequence goes on along the minus strand of CAUYQU010034391.1, from coordinate 90,984 downwards.
GACATTCTCAACTGACAACGTGGGAACAAAAGGAGAAACTGGAGGGTGGGTTGAGCGCCTGGTCCGCTCCTTACTGAGGAGCTCGGCTGTGGCTGCCAAGCCAATTGCAGACCCCACTCCTTTAGGCTTGGGGTGAGGCTGGATCACTGTCCACAGCTTCAGGTGAGTCACCCAAACCACTGAAAGGAGGAAGGGCTCCTCCATCCTTCAGGACCCGCCTCCAGCAAGGCCACGCCTCAGCTCCGGCTTTCTCACCTTCACATCTCACGGTGAACCAGCCCCCTGCGGGCCCTGAATCCCAGGCTCAGCCTGGCCAGAGCCGAAGCATGGCCCCTCACCTCTCAGCATGGTCCGGCGGGGACGGCAGCTCCTCATTCCCCTCCCACGCCTGCTGTTCCCGCTGGTCATGGGGCACACGGCTCAGGACCAGGCCATAGGCAAAGGCCAGGAGCAGGCAGCATGCCAGCAGGAGTCCCTGTCCACAGGAGCCCATCTTCCTACTGGGCCCTGGTGGGAAAGAAACACACGGAGAAGGCGCCGTGTTAGGAAAGAGCTGCACAGAGAAACAGCCTGGAAATCAGAGGTGCTCTCCCAGCCCCTCACTATGCTGTGGGAAGCGCTGCAGTTACACAGCTTCTGGGAGGACAACCACACTCACATGCACTCACCCACTCTCACACGCCCATGCAGGCACACACGCACTAACTCTCAACATACATGCATGCTCACATGCACACACATTCACATACATGCAATCCACACACAGGCACACAACATACATGCAATCCACACACTTACATGCACACATTCACATACACACATGTAACCCATACATTCACATGTACACAACACATACAATCCACACACATGCACACACATTCACATGTACACAACACATGCAATCTACACACATGCATACACATTCACATACACACATGCAACCCATACATTCACATGTACACAACACACATGCAATCGACACATGCACTCATTCTCAGCACATGCACACACATACATGCAATCCACACACATGCACACTCACATGCAGTCTCAACACATACAATCCACATGTGTGCACACATGTGCACACATGCACACATATCCCCACATCACATGTACACTCATACAACCCATGCACTCACATGCACACTCAATACGCATGCAATCCACATGCTCACATGCGCTCTCAAGACACATGCACACATACCCACACCACATGAACACACATGCAACCCACATGTGCCCACGTTCACGTACACACATGTACATGCTCACACATGTAGTCCACACATGCAGTCACATACATGCAATCTACATGCACACTTACATGGACACTCATGTACACATACCTATATCACATGCACTCACATGCAATCCACACACATGCATATATTTACATACACACATGTAATCCACACAGGCACACAACACACTCGCATGCAATCCACACTCACATGCACATAATCACATGCATATACATGCACACTCACATCTACACATACATCACATGCACACTCACATGCACATATGCATGCTCTCACACATTCATGCACACACACTCAACATGTTCTCATGCATGCACATCCACTCATGCACACATGTACTGACATGTACACATCCCCTCATGTGTGCACACACAGTCTGCCCCAGAGCCTCAGCCAGTCAGGCTGGCATTGAGCGCCACTGAGCAAGGTGCTGTCTCTGCCCACCCAGCCTCTCCGGAAGGAGAGTCCATCAGCCGCTGGCCCCACTGACAATTGTTTACCACCCTTCTTAGGACAGCAAGAAAAAGCCCAAGTAAGCTTTGATCACCATCCCTTGACTCAAAGCAACGCTGGCTCATTGACCGGGTCCTTCACCGGTGGGCAGGTGGGTAGGAAGGCGGTGCCAAGCTGCTTTCTGGCCGCCAGGTGGCACATCAGCCAGTGTCCTTGGCATCTACTTTAGGGACGGGTGAAGCCCAGCCCCGGAGAGCAGTCATCCTTCCAGGAAGCCAACCACATGTCTCTCACTCCTGGAGCTTTTTGCAAAAACTTGGGCCAGGACCCTCTTCATCCAGGATTGGGACGGTCCTTCTAGAAAGGAGTGCTCGCGGGGACGGGGAGTCCAGGGAGCTGGCGAGGGGCAGTGCGTGGGCTCACATTAGGCAAACACCCACCTGCCACCCTGTGAGCAGCTCGCCCCCCTCGCCCGGGACTCTGGCATCAGGAGTCACATGCTCAGCCATTTCAGGTGGCCCGAAAACCTCCCCTCCATGGGGCTGGCAACTGTGGTCAACTGTAACCTCTCTTTGTTCACCAAAACGTGTAACTCTCAAAGTCAAAAGCCCTGTGGCAACACCTCATTCCCCCTCACAGCCGCCCAGCGAGAAAGTGGGTGAGAAGCATCCCGCGCTCCCAGCTGCCAGGCCTGCGTGTACTCCAGCTCTTTCTCGAGATGCAAACAGTGAAAGCAAAGGCTCATCTCCAAAGGCTCTGGGCCCGACTCTGGCTCCTTTCATGTTTAAGGGAAGTTAAAATCCTGACACAGATTTCTTCCTCTGACCACATCACACACCCAGGTGACTGCGATGTCTAACTCTCGTCGGGGAGCCAGGGACATCTTCCAGGCACGCCATCGCTCGGGGGCTTTGGAGCCTGGGGGAGACGTTGTTAGGGGGCTTTTGTTGAGATGGAGTCTCGCTCTGTCACCCAGGCTGGAGACCTCTCAACTGGGAAAAAACTCTCCATCCTGTTTGAGTTTTCTTTTTTGATACAGAGTCTCACTCCGCCTCACTGCAGCCTCCACCCTCCGGGCTCAAGCCATCTGCCCACCTCAAGTCTCCCGAGTAGCTGGGACTACAGGCGTCGCCGCCATGCCCCGCTAGCTGTTGTGGGGGTTGTTTTGTAAAGATACGGTCTCACTGTGTTGCCCAGGCTGGTCTCAAACTCCTGAGCTCAAGCAATCCACACACCTTGGCCTCCCTAAGTGCGGAGATTACAGGAGGGCACCATAGTTCTGCTTTTCCTATTGTCTGGTACTGCAGAGGGTTTGTACAGCCTGTGTCTATTCAGCATACCATGTGTCACCTCCTCCAGGGCTGGGACATCCCCCAACCAAGCATCCTGAGCACCCTGAACATCACTGGCGCTCAACAAATATTTGTCAGAGTGAATTCTCTAAATGTGTTTATTTCTCTATTTCTGTATTTCCTCTGTTCCTCCTTGGCGCCTTAATAATTACTCTGTTTTTTCCTTTTAAGTGGCAAACTTGCAGCAGTTAAAAGGAAAAGAGATTTTCCTTTCCTTAAACATTTTTTTCTGAATCCCAAATTAGAGATGTATACATATATATACATATGTACACACGCACATATATATACACACATTTATTTCAGGTAAGTTGGAAAGTAACTATAAAAGGCATTGAAAAACTACCTTGGATGATTGTACTTTAGGGTTTCTCAACCTTGACACCATTGAGGGTTTTTTTGTTGTTTTTGTTTTTTTTTTGTTTTGTTTTTTTGAGATGGAATCTCACTCTGTTGCCCACCCAGGCTGGAGTGCCAGTGGCATGATCTCGGCTCACTGCAACCTCCACCTCCCGGGTTCAAGCTATTCTCCTGCCTCAGTCTCTCTAGTAGCTGGGATTATAGGCATGCACCACCACGCCCAGCTAATTTTTGTATTTTTAGTAAAGACAGGGTTTCGCCATGTTGGCCAGGCTGGTCTCGAACTCCTGACCTCACCGCTTCATACTTCCAATGTGCTGGGATTACAGGTGTTTGCCACTGCGCCCAGCCAACCTTGGCACCATTGATGTTTGGGCCTAGAGAATCCCCTGTGGTGGGGGGCTAGCCTGTGTGCTGCAGGATGTTTGCAGTAACCCTGGACCCTACCCACAAATGCCATTAGCACCACCGCCTCTAGTTGAATGTCTTCAAACATTGTCACGCGCCTGTCACTCAGGGGCAGAATTGCCCCTTGCGAAGAAGCTAAGAACCAGCCTTGTTTTTTCAATGTGTATCTCTTTCTAGTCTAGCAAAATGATTTTCCATGTGGTCGGCAGAGATGGGGCCCAGGGTGCTGCTGGGTTGGGGATGAGGCTGTCACCGGGGTGGGGCAAGGCTGAGACAGCAGCAGAGAGTCCCAGGCTCAGGCTGATAGGCCGAGGGCTGCTTTCTCAGTGGTGGCCCTGCTCAAAAGCCTCCTCTTTGGAGTCAGAGCAAACCTAGACTGAAATCTTTCCTTCTTGAAAAGATCTTAAGAATCATTTTACCAAATCCCGCGGCAAAGCTAGCGTCATAACATTATGATCATTTTAGTCACTTTTGGGCAAAAACATTATTGCCCAACATCTAACCAAACTTGGCCCCAGAACACGGTTAGTGATTTCCAGCAAAACTCTCCCTAAGGTGGGGAGGCCGTGTCCCCGGAGAGGTTGTCCAGAGGAACGTGTTACACACTTCCAGGGAAGTACCCTGAGCACATCTGGACCGGCGATGTGTGACCCGAGTGAATCCAGACCCACGTGGCTCCGTCTCAAGGCTGCATGGCAGTCAAGGCAACTGAAGACAATTCCAGCGTGACTCAAGCTCTTAACTTGCCTTTCCCAAATCCTGTGACTAAGAGCCAATCTCCATGGTAATTCGGAGACCATTTTCCTCCCTCCACGCCCCTGAGGGCCAGCAGCTCTTCAGCGTCCATTCCCCAACCCCAGCCATCCACCTACACCTGACCGTCTCCCTGACAAGAACACATCCCCCTTTCCAGGAGGGAGGCAGAAAAAAGAGGAATCAGGCCGAACACAGGACGTACAGGAGGACAGGAAGCCTGAGAACACTTCCTTGTTCATGATTTGTATCCCCTGGTCGTGTGCAGTGGCTCACACCTGTCATCCAGCACTTTGGGAGGCCAAGGTAGGGGGATTGCTTGAGCCTAGGAGTTCAAGACCCACCTGAGCAACATGGCAAAGCCCCATCCCTACCAAAAACACAAAAATTAGCCAGGCATGGTGGTGTGCACCTGTAGTTCCAGCTGCTCAACAGGCTGAGGTAGGAGGATCACCTGAGTTCAAAAGGTCAAGGCTTCAGTGAGCCACGATCGCACCACTGCGCTCCAGCCTGGGCGACAGAGTCCCTGTGGCAACAATAATTTTTATCCCTTCACAGGCTTCGTGGCTCTGTGATAAATCCTTTAAGGAGACAATCGTCACCCACAAGTTCACGGTTCCTTATATTTGTTTCAAATTGGGCCTACTGGCCAGGCACATTGGCTCACATTTGTAATACCAGCACTTTGGGAGGCCGAGGCGGAGGGATCACTTGAAGTCAGGAGTTCAAGACCAGCCTGGCCAATATGGGGAAACCCCGTCTCTACGAAAAATACAAAAATTGGCCAAGCATGGTGGCACACACTTGTAATCCCAACACTCTGGGATGCAGGCAGATCACGAGGTCAGGAGATTGAGACCATCCTGGCCAACATGGTGAAACCCCGTCTCCACTAAAAATACAAAAATTAGCTGGGCATGGTGGTGCATGCCTGTAGTCCCAGCTACTCAGGAGGCTGAGGCAGGAGAATCACTTGAAGCAGGGAGTCAGAGGTTGTGGTGAGCCTAGATAGGGCCACTGCACTCCAGCCTGGTGACAGAGTGAAACTCCATCTCAAAAACAAACACACAAAAAATTACCAGATGTAGTGGCGCACACCTATAATCTCAGCTACTCCAGAGGGGGAGGCAGGAGAATCGCTTGAACCCAGGAGGCGGAGCCTGCAGTGAGCCTTGAAAATCACACCACTGCACTCCAGCCTGGGTGACAGAGTGAGATTCTGTCTCATATAAATAAATAAATGGGTCCTGTTATATTTTTGCCCCACCTCCATGCTGTCATGCTTGTGCGCTGACAGTGGACACCTGGACTCGGGGACCGTGAGCTTGGGCTTTGTCCTGACACTCCACCCAGCGCAGGGCCTTTTGACAAAAGCATTCTGTAAACACTGTTTTCCTTTTTCTTTAATCCTCATCAGGTGAGCAGCTGTTCTGAGAGGCATGAAGCCTGTAATCTCCTTGAATTGGAAGGAGCCTTGGCAGACAAGTCCAAGCTGCCCTCTCAGCTGACAGTTGAACACAGGCTGGGTTTGCTGAATGCCCATGATTTGCATGGCATTGTGCAAGAGCCTGGGAGGAAGTGATTCAACCATAAATTAAATCTATTCCCTGACCTCAGGAATATAACAGGCTAGGGAAGGAAACAGACACGTACCCAATTATAGCTCAAGACAAGCAGCACATGCTGAATCTAAATGCTAAGTGGGTAATGTTCTAGGCCTGTGCCGTCCAGTACAGCGGCTGCTATGTGTGGCTATTTAAATGCACGTTAATTAAAATGAAAGAAAATTCAAAATCCAGTTCCTCAGCTACACTAGCCACATTTCAAGCATTCGATAACTATTAATACACGTAGGTCAGGCACAGTGGTTCATGTCTGTAATCCCAGCACCTTGGGAGGCCAAGGCAGGAGGATCGCTTGAGCCCAGGAGTTCAAGCCCAGCCTGGGCAATATATCAATCCCCATCTATATAAAAAATGCAAAAATTAGCCAGGCATGGTGGTGCCTGCAGTCCCAGCTATTCTGGAGGCCGAGGCAGGAGGATTGATTGATCTCAGGAGGATGAGGCTGCAGTGAGCCACAACCATGCCACTGCACCCTCGCCTGGGCAACAGAGCAAGAACCTGTCTTAAAAAAATAAAAATCCAGATGTAGCCAGTGGTTACCATATTGTGCAGGATAGAACCTTTCAATCATTGCAGAAAGTTCTGTTGGACAGCTCTGTTCTAGATTAAAATAAAGTCATCGGGGAGGAAGCAGGAACTGAACAAACAGCAGGCCAGAAATCTGGGAGTCATTTAGACCCTTTCCTCTCTCGCATCTGCATATCACCCGTCCCCAGCCTGCTTGAATAGCTCCCAAAGGTCAACCCTCCCTTCTGCCCTGCGCCTGCATCCGATGCTCTCCAGGGGCTCCACTGTCCCCCAGACCGCAGCCCCCCCCCCAAGACAAGCATCTTCATCTAGCTTTTCCAGAGTCTGGACATTGCCCCCAAAATTTTACATTCATCTTCCAAGGATGCTTGGCATAAGATTTTATCCACACCCAGTGGTTTCCAGTTCAAGAACTGAATTCAGGCTGGGTGCAGTGGCTGATGCCTGTAATCCCAGCACTTTGGGAGGGTGAAGTGGGCAGATCACTTGAGGCCAGGAGATCGAGACCAGCCTGCCCAAGATGGTGAAACCCCATCGCTACTAAAAGTACAAAAATTAGCTGGATGCAGTGGTGTGTTTCTGTAATCCCAGCTACTCCAGAGGCTGAGGCAGGAGAATCACTTGAATCTCAGAGGCGGAGGTTGCAATGAGCCAAGATCATGCCACTGCACTCCAGTCTGGGTGACAGAGAAAGACTCCATCTTAAAGAAAAAAAAAAAAAAGGCCAGTTCAGTGGATCACGCCTGTAATCCCAGCACTTTGAAAGGCCAAGGCGGGCAGATCATGAGGTCAGGAGTTCAAGACCAGTCTGACCAACTATGGTGAAACCCTGTCTTTACTAAAAATATAAAAATTAGGCATGATGGTACGTGCCTGTAGTCCCAGCTACTCAGGAGGCTGAGGCAGGAGAATCTCTTGAACCCAAAAGCTGAGATTGTGCCACTGCACTCCAGCCTCAGTGACAGAGTGAGACTCTCTCTTAAAAAAATATATAGATAGATAGACAGATAGATGATTCAGCCCAGCACCCAAATACTCCTGGTTTCTATACAGCATCAATCGCCCCTCAGCCATCACCACCCCTTCGTGTCACCCCCTCTTCTGCCACCTTTGGAACATCCCAGAATCCTCCCAACCAGAACAGAAGCCCTGAGTCCACTCCCCCTCGGCTCTGGTGTCGGGTAAAATTCTGTTGAGAAACATAGAGCCCTCCAGTTGTTGCAAGAGGATTCAGGTACTGGGGTGCCAAGGAAGAGGAGGGTGCCACATCGGGGTGTCCTTCTGACAGGTGACAGCTGCTTACGGCCCTTTCCCTGCTTCCAGAAGCCATTTCCCACACTAATGGCCCACTGACCAGAGTCCTCTAGTGATGAGCAGGAGGGGGCAGAGTGGCTCCCCTGCGATCAATGGTTTGTGTCTATCTCTTCTAGAGGCCCTCTGAATCGCTGACGTTCCCTGCTGTGACTGCACTGCCCCCACTGTTCTCAGACTCTCCCTCTTCCCCTTGACCTCATGGTGCCTGGGGGTCCCTGGGGGTGGAGGGGACTCTGCCAGGTGGAGGCGAGCAGCCCCTTTTCCTAAGAGAAACCAGGGTCCTGGGGCCCATCTCCTCTCAAAATCTCCCTCTCTCCCTTTTCCAAAAAGCTGCCCTCTGTCTTGCAGAAAGAGGGTTTGTTTCTTAAGGCTCAGGTGTTTATCTGGTACTTCCAAAGCCCAAGTCCAGAGATGAATACAGGTTCTTCCAGGGCTACTTGCTAGTTAATGAGCAAAAGTTTCCTCTTCCCTGGATGGGACTGAGGTCTGGCTTGGGACGAAAAAGAGAAGAGAGCCAAGAGTTCTCCCAGCCTAAAGCATCTCCCTGCCATCTTGGACCAACTGCACCTCGACCAGGAAGGACTCACCTGGAGCAAAGAGTGGGACTTGGTGTACATTTCTGCCCAGGCCCTGCAAACAAGGAGGCCGCGTGAGCCGCCCGGCATCGGGCTCCCGGGGCACTCAGCCAGCCCAGCCTCCAGAGCTCCATTCGGTCCCAATGGAAACAAAGACTTCCTTGAGCAGGGCAGCTGTCCTCAGCTCACCTCCCAGCTGGAAAGTCTCGGGCGGCTTTGAGAATGGTGTGAGAGAGAAGAGGCACCGACGGCTGCCCTGCGCCCACTCTGCAGGTAGCCTGGCCCATGGCCCGCTTCCCCAGCCCTCGGGGGCTGACCGCTCCTGAGACAGAGGGCGGAAAGAACCTGGGAATTCTATGGCCTGGTGCCCCACCGCACCCAGCCCTGTGTAAGCGGCACGGATGTCTTGGGTTGTCTGGGGCCTGGACAAGCCCCAGCATTTTCCAGGCAACTCCTGAGGAAGGCTGGCATAAAATGGAGCTTTGTCCCAAGCCTAGGGCGTCTGGGTCAGGAATAGAATTCATCGCATCGTCTCATTGTTCCCCCTCCTGGCTGGTCCTGCCCCGACTGCTCAGCCGTGATCACCCACGACCCTCGTGGCACCCAACACCCTTCTGCACCCCTCTTTCGTGTGCACTTTAAGCATCTGCCAATATCGACTGCCCTCTTCTTCAGCCCTGGGTGTGGCCCACACTGTCTCCCAGTGTTCAGCCTTCCTGATAAACCCCCAAAGACAGGTGCTCTCCCAGGCTGTTCCTTGGCTCTCAGCTCCTCTTGAGCCTAACTCTCCCACAGTTATTTATTTTGGAGACAGGGTCTCCTTCTGTCACCCAGGCTGGAGTGCAGTGGTACAGTCATGGCGCACTGCAGCTTCAAACCCCTGGACCCAAGTGATCCTCCCATCTCAGCCTCCCAGGTAGCTGGAACTACATGCACGTGCCACCACATCCAGCTTATTATTATTATTATTATTTTTTGAGACAGAGTTTCACTTTGTAGCCAGGTGCCAGGCTGGAGTGCAGTGACACAATCTCGGCTCACTGCAATCTCCACCTCCTGGGTTCAAGCAATTCTCCTGCCTCAGCCTCCCAAGTAGCTGGGACTACAGGCATGCGCCACCACACCCAGCTAACTTTTGTATTTTTTAGTAGAGACAGGGTTTCATCATGTTGGCCAGGATGGTCTCGATCTCTTGACCTTGTGATCCACCCACCTCGGCTTCCCAAAGTGCTGGGATTACAAGTGTGAGCCACCGTGACCGGCCACACATCCAGCTTGTTTTTTTTTTTAATTTTTTTTAGAGACAGGATCTCACTATGTTTCCCAGGCTAGTCTCAGGCAACCCTCTAGCCTTGGCCTCCCAAGTAGGAAGGGTTATCAGCTTGAAGCCACTGTGCCTGACCCGTTTCTACCTGCATTGGTCCACACCACGTCTTCAGCTGACAATGCCCCAGTCCATGTCCCCACCACTGACCTGGCTGCTGAGACCTGGGCCTCCAAATGTTGAAGTCAATACCATGGCTACGAGACACATGGGGCTATTTCAGTTAAACAAAATGGAACATCCAGTTCTCAGCCACAGGAGCCACATTTTAAGTGCTCACGTGGCCAGCAGCTGCCGTAACCATGCAGCTCTCAGCACCTTGCATCATGGCTGAAGGGTCTGCTGGGCAGCACTGGTCTAGAGCCACATAGGCAATCACATATGTAATCGTCTGCTGAACACCTCCTCTTTGCTCTGCTGTAAGACCTTTTTTTCTTTGTTTTTGAGACGGAGTTTTGCTCTTGTCGCCCAGGCTGGAGTACAATGATGCGATCTCGGCTCACTGTAACCTCCGCCTCCCGGGTTCAAGCTATTCTCCTGCCTCAGCCTTCCAAGTAGCTGGGATTACAGGTGCTCGCCACCATGCCCAGCTAATTTTTGTATTTTTGGTAGAAACGAGGTTTTGCCATGTTGGCCAGGCTGGTCTCAAACTCGTAACCTCAGGTGATCCACCCACCTCAGCCTCCCAAAGTGCTGGGATTACAGGCATGAACCACCCGGCCCAGCTGCTCTGCCGTAAGACGTTTAACCCCCCAATTAACTTATCCCCTTCTCCCCCACCCTCACCACACTGGCTTCTCCTCCTGTGGCTTGCAGCTTAGTGAAAGCTATGCGCGCCATCACACAGGGTCCTGGGCCAGAAGCCTGTGAGCCACTTGGATGCTGCCTTCCTTGCACCCGCCACAGCTCATGCATCGCCAACCCCTGCAAGTCTCCTCCCCTCTCCATCACTTCTTCCCCAGCCCTGGCTGGTTTTCTGCCTCCCATCTGTCTCTCACCCTGCTTCCAGAGGCAGCTTTGAAACATGCAAATCTGAATGCCACCCCTGGCTTCAAGGGCTTCCCATGCCAATAAAGGAGGCAGTAAGCCCTGAGCATTTCCATCTGGCCCTTCCCCACGCTGCCTGAGTCCCCTTCACTCCAGCCCTCTGGAGCCACTCAGTCCCTAACAGGTCACACTTGAGGTCTCATCCTCTGACACAAGCTCTTTCCTCTGTCCGGATGCCCATTTCTCCTCCACCTTCTCCATCTGTGTGTTCTCCAGAACTCAGCCTGAGGCCACCTCCTCCTGGAAGTTGCCCAGACCCGGGGCATGCTGTAGGTGCCCCTTTCCCACATCTGGACAGACCTGGTCTACAGTCACTGGTTTCCTGGTCCATCCCCAGCACTCCAAGCCCCTGGGACATGGCAGCCCCCTCTCATTTCTCAGGTATCACCAGCATCCGGTGTCTAATTCTCAACAGGGTTCAAATGCTCCTCTCACCTCCAACCAATCCCAAGTACAAAGCCATCATCCAAAGACGACATGCCCCAGCCACAGGCCTGTCCAAATCGCTAACTCCGGGTGGGGATGCAGGAATCCAGGGGACATCACTGTCACCAGAATGCTGACTCCCGGTGCGGCCATGTGGCCATCTTCCCCAGAAATGCTCCTCTTATCTGCACTCAGAAAGGCTACTGCTTCAAAGGGACAAAGCCACTGCCTCCATTCACGAAGATGGTCTAATGAAGTACATGGCTGGGCGCAGTGGCTCACACCTGTAATCTCAGCACTTTGGGAGGCTGAGGTGGGCAGATCACCTGAGGTCAGGAGTTCGAGACCAGCCTGGCCAACATGGTGAAACCTTGTCTTTACTAAAAATACAAAAATTACCTAGGCATGCTGGCACACGCCTGGAATCCCAGCTACTCCAGAGGCTGAGGCAGGAGAATTGCTCAAACCTGGGAGGCAAGGTTCCAGTGAACTGAAATAGCACCACTGCACTTCAGCCTGGGTGACAGAGTAACACTCCAACTCAAAAAAAAAAAAAAACAATTACAGTGCATCCATATGATGGAAACAAGGTGGTTGATTTGAGTGGTGAACTCCGCAATAGGGAGGGATGGAGACTGTGGTAGACCAGGAAACGTGTTTTTTCTAAAGACATTGAAAGAAAGAAAGAAAGAATATGGAGGGATTGGGGGCGGAATCGGCCAGCAGCACCAGCTGGGAGTCTCTGTAAATAGGTGAATATTTACTGACATGGAAAGATGTTTGGGCGCAGTGGCTCACGCCTGTAATCCCAGCACTTTGGGAGGCCGAGACAGGCAGATCGCTTGAGGTCAGGAGTTCCAGACCAGCCTGGCCAACATGGTAAAACCCCGTCTCTACTAAAAAATACAAAAATTAGTATATGGTGTGGTGGGGTGCACCTGTAACCCCAGCTACTCAGAAGGCTGAGGCAGAAGAATCGCTTGAACTCAGGAGGCGGAGATTGCCGTGAGCAGAGATCGCACCGCAGCACTCCAGCCTAGGTGACAGAGCGAGACTGTCTCAAAAAAGAAAGAGAGAAAGAAAGGAAGGAAGGAAGGGAGAGAGGGAGGGAGGGACAAAGAGAAAGACGAGAGAGAAAGAAAAGAAAGAAAGGGAAAGAAAGAAGAAAGAGAGAAAGAAAGGAAAGAAAGAAAAGAAAGTTTATAAAGCAGTAATGAGTGAAAATGTAGGTTGAAAACACGCAGACCCAAACACATGTGCACACACGCACACACATGCGCACACATGCACACACATGCACGCGCACACACAACCACGAAGACCAGAAGGCCACCCACCAGGCTGCCAACAGCGATGCTCTGTGCTGATGAGAATATAGATGCTTTTACCATTTTTTCTTTCAGCCTCTCTGTTTCTTTCCCCTGTAACAGTCACATCCTTTTTCACAGTAAATACACATTATTTTCCACTTAGAAAAATGTCAAATAAGCCCCACCCTGGGGACTAAGGGAGCACTTTGTTTATTCCAGGAAACTCAACTGGATGCATAGGAAAGTGGGATGGGGAGAAAAGAGGGCTTGGTGATGCTGCGTCGTTAAAGGCTCAAGCGGAACCATGGGGAATACAAATTGGCCTAGTGCTGAAGTCTCACGCTCTTTCACTCATTTGTTCAACAGATGTTTATTGAGTGTCTACTATGTACCCAGCAGGGAGCTGGACTTCGGGCTGAATGGAACAAGAAGATGTCCCTTTCCTTAGGCAGTAGAGTCCCTGGCAGCTATGGTATGTGAGGTGTTAGGGCCAGGAAGGGCACAGGTGGTAAGGAGCACAGCAGGGTGGCACTGGAATCAGGCAGCCAGAGAACGCTTTCCCAGCAGCGGGGGGCTTGTTGGTCTTTGGCTGCTGTTGCTGAAGGTGGCTGCCTATGTCGGGCTGGTGGCTTGCAGCCGGGGAGCAGAAGGAAATGGAGCCCAGTTCTGGAGCCCATCCTCTGCGTGATATGCAACGGCCAGCCTGTTCCTGGACGAGGAGTAGCCCCGTGTTTATCAGAGATTCCTTCTGACAAAGCCCCACTACCCCTGAAAAGCCACCACCGAGAACCAGACCCTGGCTGTGGTGCCTTCGCTTCACCACTGAGCTTGATCCTTAGAATGCGCAAATGGGCTCAGAGCAATGGAGCTGCTGCCCCAGGTTCCACAGTGGGGAGGTGCTGGAGCTCAGATTAGACCTAGGTATATCCGACAGCAAAGCACATTACACTTCACCCCGAGTGGTGGCCAGAAAGATGCCAGAGCATAGGCTCCTCCTCCTCCCAAGTCATGGTCCAGCACCTGTTCCCACCCGCTGGGCTCAGGGTTAGGGTGCCCACCAATTTGCTTACTTGCTTATAGCTGGAACAGCTGTAGCAGCCTTTGGCTTTGAGGGTTGTTTCCAGCAGCTGAGCCCTTGCATTCATCATTCAACAGAGGATTACCCCAGTGTGGCACGGGGCACCAGGGAAACCTGCAACCATCTTCCCTGATGCCATACGCTAAGATCTCCCTGGTGCCAGCCTGCTAGCATCCTCGAATGCACCACTGGGGTTGAATTCCTTTGGATTTAGGCACAGGATCACCAAGAACATACACACGAACACCTTAAAATGTGAGGGTCTTGGGCAGTGTGGCCCAATGGATGTGCATTTTGAGGATAGTGCTTTTGTAGGGTGAAGAGAGGCCAGCATGCTGGCAAGCTCTGAAGAAGGGAGGGAAAGGCCCATGTACAGGGGTACAGATGATTTTCTCTCCCTGCCAGTGCCCTCTGATGGGCAGAAGCAGACCCGAGCGCTGGGTTGCAAAGGAATCTGAGTTCACGCACCACGCAGGGAGGACTCGTAGGACGGCAGGTCTTGCCCTCATCGGTATCCTTTCATCGGGGAGGAGGCTCCCCTGAATGCCAGAAGATGCAAGAGCCCCATGGTCACCCCCAAACCCACCCAGATCCCTCCATCTCTCACTTTAGACTCTTCACAAGCAGAATGGGGCCAAGTGTTTCTGAGCACACTCGTCCCCAGCTCTGAAGACTGGCCCCAGGAATCTGTGGGCAGAGTCGGGGGGCCCTGCCCGCCTTCTGGCCTACATCTGCCTCGAACCCACCCAGGGCTGGCAGCTTTCCCAGGCGAGGCCCTTCTCCTTCCCTGGTCCCAGGGCAGAGGGTGGCTGGCATCCAGATGACTGGCTGAGGGGGATGGGTACAACCCAAAGCACAGGGCTTGGGCACTCCACCAAGTGTGGCTTCAGCCATGGCCAACAGCAACATTTGACCCAGCACAGGGCATCGAGAACCTGACTTCCCCATGCCCGCCTGCCGTCTGCCTCTTCTCCTCCTCCCCCTCGACGCCTGCCTTCCTGCCTGCCGTCTCCTGCTCTGCTCTGTCTCATGTCAAGGAAAATTCTTACAGGAGCCAGGGAGATGGGAAGACACTGGGACTGGGCCACAGCCATCTCGACAGCCGTCCTGGACAGGACGGGGACCCAAGGAGGGGCCTGTATGTAGTCTGTGCCAGCCCCATCTGAGGCTGGAGAAGGGGTTGGCTCCAGGGGGCCTCAGAGGCAAGACAGGGGTGCCCCGTGTGCTGTGGGGGCTGTAGGGGTCCCACTGCCCCTACCGGAAACCATCCCCCTTTGAACCCCATTCAGATGCCAAGCCCAGCTCTGGAAATTGAGTGTGGGCAAGAACCGGCAGCTGAGGGGCGCTAATGTGCCATGAGCCACTCGTATCACCCCAGCAAAAGTGCCACACAGCTGTGACCTTAACAAGGACCGAGAGATCCAGGTCCTTCCCACATGGCTCCAAAGCCCCGTCCTGCTCACACCGCTTGCCTCTCCCAGAGAACTGGAGCAGCGGTGGCAGCAGGGGGAGCATCTCACGGGGGAGCTCGGGAAGGAGGTAAGGGGTGAGCGTGCCCTGGGGCTGTAAGTCCCTGCTTAAGCTCAGGACTGGCCCTTCCAGGCCAAGGACCCCAGCACAGACCCAAGGGCAGGGCCCCAAGGATCCCAGGCTCGTGAGAGCAGCTGGCCAGGATGCCCCAGGAGAGCCTGAAAGAAACTCGTTGTTGAGCTGGCGTCGCTGTTCCTTCCAGACTGCTCTCTAAAGCAGGCAGGTGAGTTCTCACCCTGCATGCAGGGGTCAGAGAGATGCCAGGGTCCTTCCAGAGAGCTGCCCTCTGCCATTCGACACCAGGAGAAGACTGATTTCAGCAGGTTAGCAGGGGAAATGGCAGCCCGTGGTCGGAGAGGTAGTGTCCCCACTGAACATCTCCGGAGGCTGCCATTGTCAGGCAGAGGCGGGACTGTCCGGGACGGTAACCTGCTCCTTATTCCTGCCCTTCCTGGTGTCTGTCACTCCCACCCCTTTCCTAAGGCCCTGGAGCCTAAGCTACAGCCCCCAACTCCAGGATCAGGGACCCCTGAGGACAAGACACAGAAGGGAAGCTCCAGCCCCTGCACAACTATAGCTACGAAATTCTTTTCATCTCTGTTTTGATGAGCAAAGTTCAATGCCAGAATATTTGGTCTATGAGTCATGCTAATTACAGATGGGGGGAGGCACTAGGAAGAACAACAGAAAGAAGCATGTTCCGAAAACCTCTGCAGCGCTGGCTGCCCTGGACAGGGGGTCACTTCCCAGGAACAAGGAGGGAACCCATGCCCTTCCTGGGACACCTTTCTCTGCTCCCACTTGGGAGGGCGTCCCTTGCCAGCTGGCTGCACCTGCCTGGGAGGGGCAGTGGCATCCTGAGGCCACACAGCGCCCACCCAAGGCTTCCTGCACCCTGCTTTCTGCCTCCCTGACAAGCTCACCGGGGACACCTCCCTTGGCAACACAAGAGGAGGAGAACGAATCGGGAGAAGTCGAGAGTCCCTGGGTAGCGGACCTGTGTCCTTCCTGCCCCTCGGCATTCTCTGTTGGCAGCTGGGAGAGAGAAGTTCTCAGCCTCAGCTTGGAGAGCTGAGTGCCATGGTCCCAACACCAGGTAGGAGCCTTAAAAGCATATGCCCTGGAGGCTGGGTGTGGTGGCTCATGCCTGTAATCCCAGCACTTTGGGAGGTTGAAGCGGGTGGATCACTTGAGGTCAGGAGTTTGAGACCAGCCTGACCAACATGGTGAAACCCAGTTTCTACTAAAAATACAAAATCAGCCTGGCATGGTGGTGCAGGCCTGTAATCCCAGCTACTACTTCGGGGCTGAGGCAGGAGAATCGCTTGAACCTGGGAGGCAGAGGTTGCAGTAAGCCAAGATCTTGCCATTGCACTCCAGCCTGGGAAACAAAAGCAAAACTTCATCTCAAAAAAAAAAAAAAGCATACGCCCTTGAACTAAAGACACAGATGGAGTCTTGAGTCCTCCATCCCTGTCTCTGGGACCTCAGGCAAGCCGTGAGCCTCTTGAGCTTTGCAGCTCTGTTCTTTCCCCAAGTGAGAGTTCCCTTGGTAGAACTGTTGAGAATTAACAACTATAATAATTATTAATACAATGTTCGGCACCTGCCATGTGAGAAGCAGACACACAAATCTGTGGCTCACATGACCATGACGCTGATGGCTGCCACTGCTGTTGGGTTGTCTCTAAGGGCCTCTGCAGCTCTACAGGTCTGAGAGGGAGGGTGGGGAAGCTTCCGCTTCTCCTCAGCCCTCGGCCCCCGTCTCCCTTGTCTTGGGTCCCTCCTGCCTGGTTGGCAGCGTACTGGACAGGTCTCCTGATCGCACACAACAGCCAGTGACTCCATGTGTGGCTGCTCACGGCTGCACCGCCTGCCAGGGAGCGGTACTTTCTTGCACTATAAAAAGCAGAAGCTAGGCAGCCTGTGAGGACGTCACACGCTCCCCTGGGGCTGTGAAGTGGCCAGCAGTGGAGAGAACAGTTTCTCACGCATTTCTCATGTTCAAAGCTCAGGATGAGAAAGATCCCAGCATGTCGTGTTGCCTCTTTTCCTAGAAACTAGGTGGGGCAGCAGAGTCAGGAACACCTCACAGAGGGGCGGCTTCCTCCCTCCCTCCCAAGCAGGGAGGAGTCGGCCCAAAGGTGCCTGAAGCCGGTGGAGGGTCCACAGAAGAGAATGCGGCTTGCTGGAGCTGGATGAGGGTGACCTGGGCTAATGGTGGGGACCACACCTGCGCCCGCGGAGAAGCCTGGAGGGCTGGATGGTGGGCGGTGGGTCGACAGGTGCCATCCAGAAGCACCCAGGCGGCTCAGAGGCTCCAGCCCCAGGCCAGGGACCACTCCCAGCGGCACTGGCACCAGCACTGGGGAAGCAACGGGGTTTTTTCTTGCCCAAGCTGGGCCCCCTCCAGGACACCAAGGCTGTCAGATGCCGGGACCAAATGTCCAAATGTCAGCCTTCCTATTCCATGAAGGATCCAGGTTGGCCACAGACAGGCCTGGCTGACCCGGCGGTCAGGTGGTCCTGGCGAGACTGGAGAGGGGTGAGGACATCCCTTCCACACCCTCAGAAACGCACCAGACAAGAGTGAAGCAAGATAAACCCCCCACAAAAAGCTGGGGGGAAGGTGCGATGGCTCCCGACAGTATTCACGTGCAGAAGGGAGCCCCGGGACCAGGACCCCGCGCAGAGGCGCCTATGCCAGGGGCTGAGCCAGGACCCGGCGCCAGGGCTTCCCCCAAACCCGGGGTGCCCCTGCCCCTGCGCCTCCACCGCCAGCCCCGCCCTCCCACCTCGCTCCCCGTCCCTCCCGGCCCAGGTGTCTGCCCGCCCTGCCCTGGCCACCCGGCTGAAGCCACGAGGACAGGGGCGGGGCGGCGCCAGGTCCCTGCGGCTCGGCCACCTACCTCCGTCCCGCCGGCCGCTCCTCCCGCGCCGCGCTTAGAGCATCTCCCGGCGGCCGAGCCTCCTCCCCGCCAGGTCCGGGGAGACGCACCGACTCGCCGAAGGAGACAGAGCGGGAGGCAAGTCCTCCGGGGCCGACCGTGCCGAGAAGGAGGGTGGGGGCGGTGCGAGCAGCCGCGGGACCCCCAGCACCTCTGGTCCGCCCCCCAGGCGCCGAGGTCCCTGTGACCAGAAGCGGAAGCGCGGTTTCTCGAAAGTAAAGGAAGAGACGCAGAAAGTGGGACAGCCGCGCAAGGAGCGAAGCCCAGCCAGATGTGAGCGGCGAGGAGCCGCCAACACTCCCAGCGCTTTCCGTCCAAACAGCAGCCGCGGAGGATTAACTGTGTGTGCCCCGCCGCGCCGCGGCACTCCGCGGCCGCCTCCTCCCGCCCCCTGGGGAGCGCGCCAGGCTGGCAGTGGGGAGGGCCGCTTCCGTGCGTCCGGAGGGCCGTCCAGAGCTGGAGGGGCTGCGATCCCGGGGCGAGGATGCCCCGCGCACGGGGGTGCCCAGCGGGGCCGAGCACTCCCAGTCACTTGGTAGCAGGGGGTGGACTCCAAGGCCTGGGGATCCCCTGCAGCCAACCCCAGGGGTCAGGTCTCCAAACAGTGTCAGACCTGAGACACCCCGCACATCATCAGGGACTCAGAGACTTGGGGGAATCTGTGAGCACCCTACAAAAAAAGGCCGAAGTGCGTGTATGTGTGTGTGTGTATGTGTATGTGTGCCTGTGTGTATGCGTATGCGTGTGTCTGTGTGTTCGTGTGTGTCTTGTGTGCGTGTGCATGTGTGTATTTGTGTGTCGTGTGTGCGTGTGTGTGTATTGTGCATGTGTATGTGTGTACGTGTAGTGTGTGTGTGTGTGTGTGTACACGCACACACATCTTTGGAAGATGATGGTCCACTCTGTTGTTTTGTTCAGGGACTTGAGAGCTCTGTGATCTAATGGTTAGAGGGCACCCCTTCCCTGGAGGGTTTACATTTTCCAGAGAAAAGCATGAGTAGAGTGGTGGACCCAGGGTGGCTGGAAGCATCCTCCATCTCTATCAGGCCTCTTGTTCCTTGACATGAAAACCTGACATTTTCTCAATCATACACAAACATTTTCTCTGAACCAGCCCCGTAGGCTGCCCTCCCATCCAGATCCCTAATCCAGGCTTCTCCAGAGCCGGCCCTGGTTGGGGCCCAGTCTCCATCCCTGGACTCTGCGTCAGCCCCGCTCTCTCTGGAAAATTACCATATCACTAACAGGGGAAAGATTTGGCCAGAGAAGCGAAGTCTGCTCTGATGATAACAGCATTCCCCACTTTTTTTTTTTTTGGCTTCTTTTCACCCCTGCTGCCCTGTTCTCTCTGATTTGCCCCTCGCCTCGATGCTGTACCTGGGTTTTTTGGTTCTGTCATCACTCCTGTGAGGGCCTGTCTCTGGCTACCTCCAAACAGGAAATGTGAAAGCAGCGATGCTGGTTGGGACGTTCAGAGCACTAAGAGGCTTTACCTTTCCCTGCCTGGAATGTCCTCCCATCCGCTGCACCAACAACTGGGCAGATGAAAAGAATCAAAGAGGAGAGGAAGAAGAGGGTGCAAGCTCGATGCCAGCTGCCTTGCCCATGGCTGGGTGGGGCCAGCACCCAGGTAGAGGTGAGGATGGAGATGAGAACAGAAGGGGAGGCCTCCAGGCAGGGAGACGCCCAACAGCCGCTCCACAGAGGCCCTGGCTGCGAGTGCCAGCCCTTCCTGTGAGTACAGAGAGAAAGGCTGCCAGGCCTCCAGCACCCAGGGGGAACTCAGAGGACACGATGGCGACATGAAGTCAATACTACTTAACCAACTAGAGACACGGCCTCTGCGAGGCTTAGGAGATCAGGGCTGCTTGTGTTCCTGGCATACATGTCTGAGGCTTGGCAAAACCTACATCCCTGGTTGCTTATTGATACAGGAAAAGCCACAGATAAGCTTGTCTCCATTCCTGTAAGTGACGTGAGGATGCTTCCCAGTCACCAGGAGCGAGGCCTAGCACACAGATTGACTTTTCCTTAGTTACTCTGTCCTCAAATAGCCCTTGCCACAGGGATACCAGAGAAAGCAACAGCATTTTTTGCAGCCCTTATGAGACCTTTGTCTGTACTTCAGGGAATCTGAGCCTTTCTAGAACTCTTAATGGGCTGGGAAACTCTCTCATTGCAATGGGAAGGCTCCTTGTTGTGCTACCCGGGAGCCTCAGACTCAGAGAGGTCCTGGGCAGATATCAGAATTCACAAAGCTGGACACACGACTAGAAAGAGAAAGAGATGAGGATGATGTGGTGGCTCACACCTGTAATCCTAGCACTTCGGGAGGCTGAGGCAGGAGGATTATTTCAGCCCAGGAGTTTGAAACCCACCTGGGCAACATAGTGAGACCCTGTCTCTACAGAATATAAAACAATTAGCTGGGCTTGGCGGCACACACCTGTAGTCCCAGCTACTCGGGAAGCTGAGGTGGGAGGATCCCTTGAGCCCAGGAGGTCAAGGCTGCAGTAAGCCCTGATCGTGGCATTGCAGCCTGGGCAACAGAGCGAGACTCCATCTCAAAAAAAAAAAAAACTGTGGATGATGGAAGAGTTACTCTTTCTCTTTACCCCGTCCAAGATGACTTTGGTGTTGAAGAATTGACAAACAGTTATCTTTAACATAATTCTGAGACAGAAACTCAGAGGCCCAATATAGTACGAAATTCTAGAAAGACAGCTGAAGGCTGGCCATCTCTTCCAGCCGCATCCAGCTCATCCTACTGGGAGCCCTTGTCCTGCCTTGTCCTACCTTGAGGCAGCCTGGGGATGCTACCGAACTTCAGTGGGCCTTAGCTTCCTTATCAATAAGGCAGAGATAGGTCCAGGGTCTCTTATCTGGAACCAAGGAGGCCAGCTTTGTTCACCGTAAGAGGCAAATATCCACGGAGCATCTTACCCAGTGGGCTGTGGGCAGTGTCCCTTCATCAAACACTTGAATGTGCTGCAATGGGACAAAGGCAAGTCATCCCTAGCCTCAGGACAGTTCAGGCCACATTGTTCTGCCAAATTTGTGTATGCCAAATTTAGAGGAAAACTAAGTTTTCAGAGTTTTTGCATTTCCAGGATTTGGGAGAAGTGATTGTGAACCTATAGTTTCACACACGATTAATAAAAAGGTTAACAGAGCATAGTGCTCACTGCAACTATCATCATGACAAGTCTAATCTTCCTTCCCTCCTCTTTGACTTCGCCACCTGTCCCGAGCTGCCCAGAAGACGGGCAGCACCATCCAGGAGCCACGAGCAGGGGCCAGAGACCAGGGACGCTGGCTCTGCCTGCTCTTGGGAAGAGGAGGGAAGGAAGGGATCAGAAAAGAGACTACTCATTTTCCTTGAGGCAGAAACTGGGGCCAGGAGAGGTGGTATCAAATGTAACAAAGACAGCCTGGGGTTTCCCGAGATCTCGTGTGAGACTCAAGGTTCAGAGGTATGGGAAGTTCCAAAGAAGAGGAGTTGAGGTCTGAGCACGTCTTAGGTGCTGCCATCTTGGCTCACAACTCAAGGCAGCAGGTGATGGGCAAAGATTCTCAAGGCCAGCCTCCCAGAGAACACAAGCCAGTCCTCAATAAAAAGTCCAAAACAGAGAGCATGCCAGGTTCCTAATGCTCTTTGTCATCAACTTCACCTCTGCTTTATCCTTGTAAGTCGGAAAGATGGAAACTTGGGTGAGCAAGGGCTGTCCTTGCAGAGTGGCTGATGTTCCCCCATCCCTGCCTCAGGCACCCCCAAGCAGCAAGACACAGGGGGGTTTCCTTTTGGCAAAATCCTTTCCTGTTGGGCAGATATCCTGTGAGTCCTAGGACAAGAGTCATGACAAAAACAACAGCAGAAATCAAAAACAAAAACCAGCCACAGTGCCTGGGGGATTTCATCAGCCCTGGGATTATGGGTCAGAAGTCAAAGCCAACTTCCAGAAAGACTGAGTCCCCTCCCCAAGGTCTCTCTCTTAGCCCCCCAAACACGTCCTAAAGCTCCCTAGGGGCTCACATCTGCACAAGGGTGTCTGGGTGAAAACCCCTAAAGGCTTCCTGAATATTCCCAAATCATCCCATATTCTCAGTCAAGGATAGGTCATAGAATATGAAGCCCCGAGACTCACAGGGAAGAAATACTTCCTGGAACCCCTGGCAGGGGAGGCAGCACGTTCTGTGCCCTCACTGATTTGGCAATTCTTTCTCTTTTCCCGGGCCTGTCCCCACCACTCGCTGGGTCTGTTTGCTCATTGTAGGAAAAAGCAACGTGACCTCGGTTAAAGTCTGCAAGACACTCGGTTCCAGATAAGCCTGTCGTTAGTGGCACTGTGATTTTTCCCACCGCAGCCCTCACATCCCGCCTTTCCCAACTATTTTGGGTTGGGCTGTCCAGTCATCCCACAAGGGCAGAGACTGGTATTGCAAACTTTGATTTCTGTTCCCAAGGGTAGCAACCAGCCGGCTCCGATGGTGACATCCCACGGTCAAGGGGCGGGGGTGGGGAGAGTCTCCACAGAGCTTGGAAGAAGCTGCTGAGATGGAAACGTGGAAACTTGGCAGGCAGATCCAGCCTCCCTGGCCGCTGGCCCATGCTCTGGCTCCCGGATGGCGCTGCCCGTGTTCTGGGCAGCTCGGGACAGGTGCAGATCAGGACTAGCAGCTGCAAGGCAGACCAGGTGAATAGGCTTCTTTATGGTCCTCACACCTGCAGAAAACCAGGAGGGCAAGAACGTTCCCTCTCCGAGGAAGCCACGCCTTTCCACAGAGGTTCTCCCCTGAGGCCATGTACACGCCTCGTAGCTCTATCAAGCCATTTAATTTCCCTGCACCTCAGTTTCCCCATCTCTAAACATTTACTCTCCTGGTTTGGCAATGAATGCTTTCAGTTACACGGAGGCAGGCATAACGGACGATTAGGCAATATTTTACTTGATAAATAAGATGGGAGGGCCCCCTGGTGGACTCCCCAGTTCCAAGCACTTAACTGTGAAACGAGCGAATAAATGCATGAGTAAACACGTGAATGAATGATTCCGTGAAGAATGTCTTGTCTTTTACGCAGAGCCACAGCGACTAAAGAGAATTTCCAGCAGGAGGCTATGGTGAAGTCTCTGACGATGCAAAGAAGACAAAGAGAATGAAAATCCAGTGAAAGCCTGTTTGTATGTGTTGACCTCAAAGAGAGTGATTTTATGGCATAGCCTCTCTGGAAGGTACAGTGTGTTTGCTCACAGTATGCAAATACCCTTTGACCCAGTGACCTTCCTGCTAGGAGTTTATCCTACGGATAAACTGAGAGTGGTGCTCAAATAAGTGAGTTCAAGGATATCCTCTGAAGCATTGCTGTCGTAAAAAAAAGATCACAGATATCTTCAAAGGGCATCCTTAGGGGCCTAGTAAAATAAATTCCACGCAGTGGAATACCGTGTAGCTCTTTAGAGAATTAACAACTCTCTATATGTGACATAGAACAATCTCCAAGCTATACTGTGAAGCAAAAAATTACAAACCCTTACTGAAAAGCGTGAAAGAAAAAGAAATGGAAAAGCAAAACATGGTCTTAGATAGACGACCCAATATTATTATAAAATCTCAGTTCTCGCCCAATTAAGCTATAGATTCAAAGCAATTCCACTCAAAATCCCACAAGGTTGAAGCTGGGTGGGGTAGGAGGGGACTTGTCCTACACCCTAGGAAGGCTTATTATAAAGACATAGTAATGAAGATACTGGTATTGAACAGATGGGATGGAGTATATTAGTACGATGTAATAGAAAGCTCCCTCCCAACAAATGACGCATGTGTGTGTGAAAACTTGATCTATGACAAAACTGGCATTGCACGCATATCCATGGGGAAGGGATGGATCAATTCCTAAAAACACACAGAGATGTTGGGCATCCACAGAAGAAGAAGTGTAAATGGCCAAAAAGTATAAGAGAAGATATACAACCTGGCAGTAATCATGCAATGAGAAGACACTTATTACCATCAGACTGGCAAAATTAAAACATCCAATGATGTCTATGGAGCTGTTACTGGAAAGGATCCCGAACCAGACCCCAAGAGAGGGTTCTTGGATCTTGAGCAAGAAAGAATTTCGGATGACTCCACAGAGTAAAAGGAAAGCAAGTTTATCAAGAGAGTAAAGAAGGCCAGATGCAGTGGTTCACACCTCTAATCTCAGCACTTTGGGAGGCCAAGGTGGGTGGATCACAAGGTCAGGAGTTCAAGACCAGCCTGGCCAACATGGCAAACCCCGTCTCTAATAAAAATACAAAAATTAGTCACTGTGGTACACACCTGTAATCCCAGCTACTCAGAAGGCTGTGGCATGAGAATCACTTGAACCTGGGAGGTGGAGGTTACAGTGAGCCAAAACTGTGCCACTGCACTCCAGCCTGGGCAGTGGAGTGAGGCTCTGTCAAAGGAAGGAAGGAGGGAGGGAGGGAGGGAGGGCAGGCAGGCGGGCAGGCAGGCAAGCAGGCGAGAAGCAAGCTGGACACGGTGGCTCACACTTGTAATCCCAGCACTTTAGGAGGCCAAGGCAGGCAGATCATGAGGTCAGGAGATCGAGACCATTCTGGCTAACATGGTGAAACCCCATCTCTACTAAAAATACAAAAAAAAAAAAAAAAAAATAGCCAAGCATGGTGGCACGTGCCTGTAGTCCCAGCTACTCGGGAAACTGAGGCAAGAAAATTGCTTGAACCCAGGAGGCAGCAGTTACAGTGAGCCAAGATAATGCCACTGAACGCCAGCCTGGGTGACAGAGCAAGACTCCTTCAGAAAGAAAGAGAAAGAAAGAGAGAAAGAGAGGATGAGAGGAGAGAAGGAGAGAAGGAAAGAAGGAGAGAAAGAAAAGGAAAGAAAGAGAGAAAGAAAGAAAGAAGAAAGAACGAAAAAGAAAAGAAGGAAGGAAAAGAAGGAAGAGAAAAGAAAAGAAAAAGAAGGAAGGCCCCTGAGGCCTGCTGGTTGGCTATTTTTATGGTTATGTATTCATCATATGTTAAACAAGGGGTGAATTATTCATGAGCTTTCTGGAAAAGGGGCAGAAATTTCTTGGAATTGAGAGTTTCTCCCCCTCGCAGACCATACAGGGTCACTTCCAGACGTTGCCACGGCCTTTGTAAACTGCCATGCGCTGGTGGGCGTGTTTTTTTAGCATGCTAATGCATTATAATTAGGATATAATGAGCAGGTGGGACAACCAGAGGTCACTTTTGTTGCTGTGTTGGTTTTGGCAGGTTGTGGCCCGCTTTTATACTGCATCCTGTTATCTGAGCAGGGTCTCTGTGGCCTGGACTTGTGACCTCCGGTCTCATCTCAGACCCCAGGGGGTGAAAATGCCTAACCTCCCAGAAATGCGGCCCAACAGGTCTCAGCCTCATTTTATCCAGCCTCTATTCAAGTTGAAGTTGCTCTGATTCCAATGCCTCTGACATATTTCCCCACTCCCTTTCACAAAAGGACCCTTAATCCTAAGGGTTGTAGCAGTAGGAAGATTCCTCTTCTGTAGCTTCTTCAGGCTAAATAGGGGTAACAATATTCCCAACTGACTATGAAGGGCTTTTGTATTCAGGGTAGTGAGGAATTCAGTCAGAAAGCATCAGCACAGTGAGGGCCATTCATAACTCTGAGTTCCAACAAAAGGTGGCATCTGGAAGATTAGCAAATGTTCAGTTTCAGAAAACGCTGGGCAAGCTCATTGTCCATTCCTACACAGGTATACAACAGCAATATATTCCACAACAGTAAAGCAAAATCAGTAAAGTTATCTGATACGGTTTGGATCTGTGTCCTCACCAAATCTCACGTCCAGTTGTAATCCCCAAAGTCAAAGGTAGGGCCTGATGGGAGGTGATTCGATCACAGGGTGGTTTCTCATGAATGGTTTGGCGCCAACCCCCTTGGTCGTGATAGTGAGTGAGTTCTCGTGAGATCTGGTTGTTTAAAAGTGTATGGTTCCTTCTCCCTCTCTCTCTTTCTCCTGCTCCTCCCATGTAAGATGCCTGACCCCCAATTTGCCTTAGGCCATGACTAAAAGCTCCCTGGGGCCTCCCCAGAAGCAGATGCTGCTGTGCTCCCTTTATAGTCTGCAGAACTGTGAGCCATTAAACCCTGTTGCTTTATAAATTACCCAGTCTGGGGTATTTCTCTATAGCAGTGTCTGAATGGACTAATACTTTGTCCCAAATAAATTAAATAAGAAAGCATTCCATCAACTGCCCAACTGTTGGAACTAAGCTGATATGGGGTTGCTAACAGATTCCAATACATGCCCAGCATTAGAATACTGATCCAGATTTTTCTTATGTTACCCATCCCTATTATTTGTTCTGAGCTGTAGCCAAAGATCACTGGTTGGTTCACAGAAATAAGCAGGGTCTGGCCAGATTGTAGGGAAAAAAAAATAATGAATGAGACTATAATCTAATAAGTGTACCATAGTTTTTGAAACATAATTTTTCTCTCTCTAGTCCCCATTTTTATTAAAAACAAATAACGATAGGACTTACTTGTGAAATAAGCTTTAGTCTTATCATATTTGGCATGATTATTTGCATAAAGTGCAGCAAGAATAATTATTCATCATATTGGCTCTTTGTTTAAAAATTGGCTTTGATGGAACCTTGTTCCATAAGGAATCTTATATTTGACTTTTTAAAGCCTTGCCCAGCCATGGGTTTATGCCTTCAATTATCTGTATGATCCTCTTGAGGTCCCAATATAACTTAGGGCTTCTGGACCTGTCACAAAGTGACATTCTTTACTTACTACACGTCAGGAACCCTGTACAGGGGCTGCACAGACGACATATAAAACCAGTTTTCCCAAGGACCTTTTATTAGCTCTATAAGTCAACTTTGATTCCTTAAGGCAGTTTGTTTATATTTGAAAGCATACCATTCCATTCAAAGCCTTGATATAAGCCAGTTTCTCCAATTGTGTCCTGTTACAAAAGAAAACAGATTCTCATTGCATTTATGCAAATAATTATTAATATATTGCCATAAGTTAAGAATACTCATAAATAGTTTTCAAATTTTGGATAAATCAGGAAGAGAGAAAGAAATATGCTCCAAATTTTGTTTACAGAGATATATTTTACTCAACTGTTAAAAGCTGTAAATAGTTCAAAAGAAAAGTTTGCTTGATTCTGAAAAACAAAACAGAAAGGATCAGCAACATTTTAAGAAAAAAGTCATAAAAAGAGTATTTCTGTCTTTCATTAGTCTATGCAATTAATTTCTGTTATGCTCAATATTTAAGAGCACATTATTTTTCCAAAAGAGTCTTAGAAGCTTTTTTTCTTCCTCTGTATTTTAGTGGCACACTTTCCAAAGTTATCAGAGACTTGCATTTAAGAGAAATTGTCAGCATCCTATAGCTGGTTACAAGCCTTCATTTGAAGAGGATTAAAACAAGACAATAATTGTCTGTGAATGACAAAAAGTCTTAAGACAGCCACAGTCAAAGATGCAATTGACAAGGAAATTTCGTTACTTCTGTAGCATACAATTTTACATAACAATTATAAATATTACTGATAATATACACTAAGTCACTGATAACATACACTAAGTCATTATAGGAATTTCCTGTAATTTTAGAACACATACCAATAACATATTTATACGAATATGGTCTAAAGAAAGCCAAACACCATTTCATATTTGACAATACTTCCTGTACAATTTCAATATACCAAATAAGTCTCTTTTGCACTTTAGGGGTTTTACCATCTAAAAGGATTAATCAGGTCAGAAAAAGACATATTTAGAATCTGATTTTGGAAAGTTTGTCAAATATCAAAGGTTTAAAACACTTGATATTATAAAATAAAATTCCAGGTCACCATAAGTCATTTATTTAGCCAAAATGGTAACTCGACAATTTCAAAAAGGCAAAAACATTTACCCATTGATAGAGGGAAGATTTAACTCTCCAATCTGTCTCTTTTCTTTCCCTTCTTCTTCCTCTAATTTATTTAAAAGGCAAACAAAAATCTTTCATTATCTTTTAACATTACATGAAAATCTTGTTCAAGAGAGAAAGCCAAATTTCACCTTTGCGTTAGTGTACTATTGATGTCAAATTTGATCCCTAGTAAAACTTTATAGACAAATTTTTCTGACTTTAATGAGTTTGACCATAAAGTAAGATTTTCATAAACCTTGTATAACCCTTTACAGTTATTTTTTGTTGTTGTTAAAGAGTATCCCAGTGCTCTAAGAAAATCGTTGTGCTTTTATTCCAATGTTCAATTTATGGAAAAACTGAATAATACTCCTTTAACTGTAGCCAATACGTTCACACAGAGAATTCCTTTTACAAGATTAATCTTTCACAAACCTTCCACAAGCTGCTTAAACCTTCTGTTTTATCCTATCTAAGAACAATTCTTCAACCTTCCAAACCAGGCAAAAACATCCTGTCTTCCTATGCCTTCTTATAATCTTTTACCAAATACACATTATACTTTCCTTATACACTGTGCATGTAAAAGTGTTTCTCCAGTAATCTCAATTATGCATATTACAATGTTAACTCTTAGAAACTTTATTTTTGGCCAAAAAAAAAAACCAGGTAAGTAAGTGATTTTATTTGTATATCAGGTGTAGAGCTTAGGGCAGTAGACAAAGGTGCAGATAAGGTCTGATTCTTTCCAGCATAGCTAGAGGCATGGCTAACTCCATATGTTCCCAGGCCTTACGTAGACTCTAATGGCTCTAAAGGAGGTAAGTTGAATAATTATCAAAAGTCAAAGAAGTCGCGTATTGAACATAGTATCTGACCTGCCTAATTTAGACCAAATGTCTAAATTTTGAAGACATTTTTATTTTACCAATAATCCTTAAAACTGTCTTTCTTTTCCAAAGATTACTAAAGTCATGTGAACAAAAGGGCATTAACATTTTAATTTTTCTGGTGAAATATTTTATTTAACTGCTTATTTTTCTTTAGGCCAATTAAATAGAGCTCTTTTATGTATTTTGGTACTAAAATATTACTCACACGGGTAGTGGAGACCAAGAGTAAATACCCCCACATGGTCACAAGGTCAAGCTCCCAAGGACATAACACAAGACAAGGGGGATCCTCACCCAGTTTTTGTTTCAGTGACCTGCAGCAAAGTTGGCAGCTGATCACTTTGCTGGGCCAGCCTGAATAGTGGGCTCACAGGGGTCCTAGGCCCACATTCTATCCTGTGATACCCCTTTTATGACAGAATGACACAGAAAGACACATTCATAGCACAAAGTACAGCAGATGCGTCACAGCCTACGACTAGCCTCACAAATCCTTTCTCCCACTCATCGAACCTTGCAGAGGAGACCCTGATTTTTACCATTCACTCAAATGGTTTGCATAGAGAGGGAGAAACCAGACACCTGACTGGTAAGAAATTCTTCCCCTTTTGCCAGCATGCCAGGTTTCTAGGATCCCTTTCCCTAAGCAGCCCCAGCCACCCTGCCTCATAGTACCATAACTGTGGGGGCCAAGCCACACCACACAGGAATTAGCACCCTTTTCCACTTCATGGAACCACAGGCAAAAGCCTCTCAATTTTGTAAGATGCTGCTCAGCAGGTTGCGTGGAGGAACCGAATCCACGTTGTCTGTTCCAGCCAGAACGAAACACACTTCACAAAACGTAGACATTAGCCACCCCCTCGGCACCGAATATCCACCTGGCAAGCTCAAAACTTCCCCCATCGGCCCCTGTAGTCTTTAATCCATTCAAAGTTGGGTGGAATGACTGCCAACCAGGAGTTTCAACAAGTGGTTTTGGACAAGACGGAAGAGTAGACAGTCATCCAGAATGACAGAGAAGACAGACGAGGGAAAGGCGAGAAAGAGAGAGAGGAAAGGGAAGGGAGAACACTGCTGCCTGTGGTGGATTGCAGAGGTGAAGAGCCCAAGGAAGTCAGAGAAAGACCCATCCATCACAGCGACACTGAATCAAAAGTTCAGGCAGCTGCTTGTTAAAAGGGATCTTTCCTAGCAGTCCCATCAGCTCTCAAGACTTCCCCTTTGTGGGAGGAAAAAAAGTTTCCCAGGTTCCATGATCCTGCACATACCTAATCCTGTCACCCACCACCGTCAGCAAAGAGGGCATGGCAAATTAATCCAAAGAGAATCGCGGTTAGCGTCCTGCAGGGCTGAATCCACTTCTAAGCAAGAGGGTGGCCTCTAACCTTCCTCAGTTGGGCCTCGAACCCACATTTGAACACGCCTTCTTGTCGTTTACTAAGGGGGGTCTCTAACTCCCTGTGTCTTAGAAGGGAGTCTAACTCTCCTAACTGGGGCCTTGAACCAAATTCCATCCATTACTCTAGATAAAATACCCACCGCTTACCCAAAGTTGGCCAACTGGTGCCTCGGTCTATTTCCCTTGGGTCAGAGGTCTCTCCAGTGTGATCCCTTTGTGGTTTCTCATGAAAGATGTTACCAGAAAGGGGTCCTGATCCAGGCCCCAAGAGAGGGTTCATGGATCTTCCACCAGAAAGAATCTGGGGCAAGTCCACAGAGTAAAGTGAAACCAAGTTTATTAAGAAAGTAAAGGAATAAAAGAATGGCTGCTGGTTGGCTATTTTTATGGTTTTTTCTTGCTCATATGATAAACAAAGGGTGAATTATTCATGAGTTTTCTGGGAAAGAGGCAGGAATTTCCCTGGAACTGAGGGCTCTTTCCCCTGTTAGACCATCTAGGGTAACTTCCTGACATTGCCATCGCATTTGTAAACCATCATGGTGCTGGTGGGAGTGTCTTTCAGCATGGTAATACATTATAATTAGCGTATAATTAGCAGCAAGGATGGCCAGAGGTCACTTTCATTGCCATCTTGGATTTGGAGGGTTTTGACCAGCTTCTTTACTGCCTCCTGTTTCATCAGCAGGGTGTTTGTGACCCGTAAGTGACTAAGAATGCCTAATCTGGGAATGCAGCCCAACAGGTCTCAGCCTCATGCACCCAGCCCGTGTTCAAGCTGGAGTTGCTCTGGTTCAAAGGCCTCTGACAGAGGAACTGGATCTCTCATCCACTGAATACAGTTTTATTTCATTTTATAAAGGTTAAAATAGTCATAACTAAACAATGTATTGTTTAGGGATACATACCTGTGTGCTAAAATTATAAGGTAAGGCAAGAGAATGCTTAACACAATATTCAGGATTGTGGCTACCACCTCTTGGGGGTAGCAGGGAGTTGACAATAGGAAGAAGAACCGGAGAGCTTTAAAAATACAGGAATAATGTGTTGTTTCTTAAGCTGGAAGGCGTGTGTAGATCTTTTAGAAAATAAAAGCTTTGAATATAATGAGTGTAAAGAGACCGCCAAGCAGGCTTTGTGTGAGCAACGTGGCTGTTTATTCACCTGGCTGCGGGAGGGCTTAGTTCAAAAAGAGAGTCAGCGGAGGGCCTTGGGATAGGAGTTGGTTTTATAGGTTGGGGCAAGTGGTCAGCTAAAGGTGATAATCTATTTTAGGGAGGGGAAAGGCATTACGGGATGCATGGTCACAAGCGTAGGGGCCATCTGTTACAAACAGGCATGATCCTAAGGGTGGGGGATATCAGTTACAAGCAGAGGGGAGGGTGCCGTAAATTACACAGTTACAGGGGTGGGTGTCTTGAGAAACCCAGTGTCCAGAGGGGAAATTCCACAAGGCTGAGCAGAAACAATGGTTGTAGGTTGCAGGTTGCAGGTTGCAGGGGGAGAGCAATTAGATGAGGCAGGAACAAGTTGTTTCACTTCTTTCTGTGGCCACCTGGTTACTTGTGGTTACCTAAGACTTTCTGGCTTCTGGGGACCATCCAGAGGTGTACATGCGGGATACCAACGCTATAATGGCCAAACTTGGACTTGGAGACCTAACAATGAGTATTATGTGAAACATGGTTGAGACTCAGTTTAGCATGACAGAAACATTAATGAATTCGAGAAAGGTTTGTCTCCCCTCCGAAATCAAAAGCCAAAAGTGCGTAACACTGTGTTTAGCACATTTCTATTTAAAGCTAATTTAAGATACGTGTTTATGACTTGTTTAAATGCCATATAACGTCTCTCAGAGGAATCACAATAAACTAGAAATAACGATCGCCTCTGGGCAGGGAACGGAGAGCGGCAATGTGAGGGTTATTTTTCACTGCACACCATTTATATACTTTGAATTCCTCCTCCTGTGTATCTGCTAATGAACAGAAAGCTTTTGGGAGAGCCGGGGGAGGTAGCTAGTATGGAGCAGGAAAGCTGAAAGTGCAGGTGGGCAGGGGGCTGGTGCTCCCTCCTGCCAAGCTCTCCTGCCAGAGGCTCCAAGGCCACCGAGCCTTCTTCCTCAGGACTTTGAGACAGAGGAGGGCGGGGCCGGGGAAACCTTTTAACACAGTGCACTAAAAGTTCTAGGGGGCTAGGGAGGGGAAAGGAGGAATCAGAGACCCTCGTTTGGTAGGAGGTTTGTGGATTGCAGATTGGTTGCAGGGAAACACCCCCACCGTCCCCACCCCGGGACACTACAGCCTTGACCTCCGTGATTCTGGCTTTTGAAACTGGTCAGCAGCACGCTGGAGGCGGCTGTTTTTAAGGGCCAAGGAAAAGGGCTGTCTGTCTGAGAAAGAGGGTGGCAAAAAGTGGCTCACGCTTTTCCACCTCCCGAGACCACGAGGGTCGGGAGGCCCAGGTACTGGGGCCCTACCGCTGGGGGTCTTGCTCAGGGAATGAGAACTTCCCTCTCCCGTAGCCTTCACCTCCCCCCCGCCATGCTTCCCACCCCAAAAGATCTGCTTGGCCCACGTTCCAGCGCAACGCGGTGGAAGAGAGCCCTCGTGTGCCAGTGCGGACTCCCGCGCCCCTCCAGCCTGCAGCCAGCCCGCCGCTCCTCCAGCGCGCCGGCGCAGGACACAAAAACCGCAGCTCCCGGCAGCCCCCGCGCTGGCCGCGCGCAGCCGCAGAGCAGACGCTGCCGGGAGCGAGGGCCCGGAGGCGGGGCGAGCCGCTGTGGGGCGGAAGTCCGCCGCCTTGCTCGCTCCTGGCCCTTCGCGCTGCCTGGCCCCACCGCCCGCGGGCACCGGAGCTAGCCCCGCAGCGGGTGAGTGAGTCTGCGGCCGCCGGCGCCCTGCCCCCACCACGGGCCCGGGTCCCCGTCCCGGAGCCTGCCGCCGCCCTCCGACCCCACCGCGTCCCGCCCCCTGACCCCTCAGGCCCGCTTCCCGTCCCACCCATGCGAGACCTCTGTCCCCTGACTTGCAGAGTGGACTGGGACGCCGCCCCCCTACCTGTGGGAAAGTCCCCGTCTTCCGACAGGCGGTGGACACCACCCTCTCTGACTTTTGGGACACCTCTTCCCTGGGACTAGTGTGGGGACCATTTCCCTCTGATTAGTGTGGGGACCATCCCCCTCTGATTAGTGTGGGGCTACCCCCACCCTGATTAGTGTGGGGCACCTCCCCCCTCTGATTAGTGTGGGATGCCTCCCCCCTTTGGCTACTGTGGGGCACGCCTCCGGGAATGACCCCCTCCCACCACCCTCTGACTTCAGATATCCCTCCTCTGGTCTATGCAGGGCCTCTCTGGACTGATAAGGGAATTTTCTTCGTCTTACTGGCACTTTGTCACACCTGTAACCGGCGAAGCTTCCCCACCCCATCCTTGCTCTCCCTGCCCTCATCCAGTTTAGAGCCTTCCTCCAGGCAGCACAGCCCAGTCTCATCTTTCTGCATGCAAACGATTTGCCCTCCCCACGGTACCTGTCTCACACCCCTGCTGCCCTCCGGTCTGGATTCTCTCATCCCCCTGGACTGGTACCTCCTTGCCTGTCCATGTTGCCTGGTGCCTTTGCTTCTGCCTCCTAATGGTCTTTCCCTTGCCCTCTGTATCCCTAGGCTTGGCACAGAGCACCTGTGACCACTCTAACGTCCGCCTCCAGCGGACACCTCTCTCTCCCAGGCACCTTTCCGCCTTAGTGGCCCCTGTCTCCATAGCAGTCTCAGTGCCCAGCTCCATTTCTCATTCTCTTCTTGGGGTTGTATGCACAAGTCTTTCCTGCCACATTTTCAACAAAGCAGAGGTTTGGGAACGTGAGTCTTTTGGTGTCAAGTGAATCTGGCTAGCCCTCTGGTGTAAGAGCCCAAACTTGAAACAAGTGTCAGGTCCTAGAAGGCTCCTGAAAGGAAGCTGGTGCTGCAGCCCTTCTGGAGCCGCCACGTCTCCAAGTTCCTCCTCCCTCTCTGAGGAACCTTGCTGAGAGAGGTCCTTCCGGTCCTGGGCCACAGACCCTCCCTCCAGCCCCACCCCAGGCCTCTCAGCAGGATAGTCTGGCTGGAGCCTGTGGAATGGCTGTGGGCTCCTCCCCATGCTCCGCCCTGCTGGCCTCAATGAGCCCTCTATCCCAGCCCAGGCCCCTGCTGAAAGGCACATTGAAGGAGCCAGCCCTCTCCCCTCTGGATGTGGCGAGAGTTTCCTGTTGGGGCAGCCCCAAGCATCTTCAGGGCCAGGACTCAGGTGAAGCATGGATTTGTCCAGGCACTGTCCCAAATTCTAGGTCTTCTGTCACTTTTTCATGTCCAAATGAATCTGATCACAAAAGAGAATGACATGTCACAGGGTGGTGGAGGAAACCGTCCACTTGCAGTGGGATAGGACCCCTGGACCCTGGGACCCCCCTCACTGGAGGGGCACATCTGCGGTTTGATGATTCTGTTCGCCAGAAGTCTCCTTTCTTGCCCTGAGGCTATACCCATATCTTCCTAGCCCGTGGCAGCTTAGTAAATGTGTTGTCAGCTCCTGGTACTCCACCTCACTGTGCACCTGAGCTGCGGAGTACTGAGTCCCCCCTTCCTAACTCCCCTCTCCCTAACCCCCTCCCTAACTCCCCCCTCCCTAACTCCCCCTCTGTACCCACCTCTCCCCAACCCCCACTTCCTAACTCCCCTCTCCCTAACCCCCTCCCTAACTCCCCTCTCCCTAACTCCCTCCCTAACTCCCTCCTCCCTAACCCCCCTCAGTTACTCCGACCTCTGTACCCTCGTCTCCCCAACACCCGCTTCCTCACTCCCCCCTCCCTAACTCCCCTCTCCCTAACTCCCTTCTCCCTAACCCCCCCTCCCTAACTCATGACTTTACTCTCGCTCTGGGAGTGTTCTTTGGGAGGGACAGATGCCTTCATGGTCCATGAGACCCAGGATATGGGAGGAGCAGTTCTCCTTGCTCTGTGGGTGTTCTTACCCTGCCCCTGGATGTGGCTCTCGGGGTGTCTGTGCCTGTGCAGGCTCCCACAAGCCCGTCATCGGAGTCTCAGTACTTTCTGGCAGCCATGTAGGTAGATGTATAAATGCTATAGTGTTTTCTCTTTCACAAACAGAAGATCTGACTGAGACCTGACACTGTTGTCCACGTTCCGAAATGGGTCAGTACTAGGAAGTCCTTTTTCTGTTGTTTGTAGAATGGTACCGGGGTGCCGAAGGGACACAGCATTGATTCTTTTAATTCAGTTCTCTTTCAGCTGTCAGGATTTCCTGGAAAGCTCTTGTGAAGTGCCAATATCAAGGGAATTAAAAACTTTTATATTGATTTTTACAAATGTTCATGTTGATTTTCCTTTTCTTTTAATCAAGACGGTTAATTAGGAAAGAATCGTTCTGACGTTGGAGAATTCTGTTTGTGCAGTCATTCTGTTTTTTCTTTTGGCCCCTCCTTGTCTCTGTCATGTGTGCAGTGGGGAGGTGGAGCCCACTGCTCCTGGTTCCCAGGCAGGACACTGCTTCCCCCGTTCCTCTGGGATGGTTCTGTGGGAAGTGAGGAGGGCGCCGAAGTCTGGCTCAAGACAGTGCGTGATGCTACCGTGTGGGGGTGGGGCAGAGATGAGATCGGGACCCCCCAGGATGGCTCTGAGGGTCTTGCTGGGTTGATTGAAAGTCCTGCTGATGCAGCCTTAGTGTCCCAGGAGCCAGGTCCTGAGGAAAGCGTGAAAGGAGAGGGTGGCTGTGGGCAGGTGGCTCATGGAGGCGCCACTACGGTGTAGAAGCCAGTCCTGATCTAGCTCCATCGGGGGATGATCCCAGCCCTTTATTTTCACACATTCTGGAAAAGGACAGCTTTCCAGATATGCGGTGCCATTTGAAATGTCCCTTTCAACTGGGAAGGTCACTTTTTGGCTAAAATCCCTCCAAGTATAATATTAATGATAAAAATTAAGCAGATACAGCCTCTTTACGATGCAGTAAATGTGATCCGTGCAGGGTCTGAAGCTGTGCACCTACCCCATAGACAGTGACTGGTCCTAGCCCTTGAAAAACCTGGAGGCTCTTTCCCCATTCTCCTCCTGCGATTGGTGGAGTAATAACTCCCCGAGATGTCCACGTCCTGCCTTCTGAGCCTGTGGAGATACTACATTACATGGCAAAGGGGAATTAAGGTTGCGAATCAGCCAGCCATAAAATAGCGAGATGATCCTGGATTTTCCCAGGGAGCCCAGTATCATCACAGAGTCCTTAAGAACAGAAGACAGAAGAAGAGCCAGAGGGAAGTGACAGCGGAGAGGCTTGGAGACGTGCAGTGGGTTGGGCTTGGAGGGGGAGGAGGGGCCACCAGGCAAGGAATGTGGGTGCCTCCAGAAGCTGGTAGAGGCATTAGAATGGCTTCTTCTGAGAGCCTGAGAAAGGAGTGCAGTCCATGACCCATGCCAGGCTTCTGTCTACAGGACAGCGCCTGCTGCCTGCCCTGTGCCAGATATGGGATGCCGGGGACAGGTGCAGAAGTCAGTAAGATCCTGAGCTTGGCTTTAAGGAGGGTGCTGTCTGTGGAGGCAGGATGGCCTCAGTCACCCTAAAGGACAGGCTCCCTGTGACCTTCTCCCTCCTTCCTGGTTTCCTTGTGCTGTCCACCCCTGTGTGGATTTGAAACGGAATTTTCAAGTACGATAATTAGCCTCACAGGTGCAAAAGCAGGAATCAGGTAACGTTTTCAAGGCATCTGGCCCACAGCAGGCATTCATAAGTGTTTCTTTCAGATGCACCCTCGTGTTCTCTGGCGCTGTTAGCACGGGTGTTTGCAGGCCCTGGCTGCTGCCTTGGCCGTGCTGAAGAGTGTGAGGTCAGCGGGGTTTGCTCTGTGAGCACAGCAGGCACTGTGAGGCCTGCCTGCCTGATCTCTGGGTGTGGGAAGGGAAAGGCAGGTCGCTCTTCTCCAGGGATAAAGGGTTGGCGTGCCCGCCACCTGCCTGCCTGTCCCTGCCAAGGAGGCGGACGCTAGGATGTCACGTCTTCTCAACTCGATGCTGTTGCTTCCTGCCCTGCCTAGACCCTGAAAGGGAGGAGCCAGGCAGCCCTCACTAAAGCTGCTGGTTCCGCCACCTGTCCTATTCCACCCCTGCAGGAAGCAGGAGAAACAGACTCTCTCGGCTGTCTGCTGTCCGGGGAGTCACTGCTCCTTTCAACACAGCCTTTCGGAGACGGCAGCGGCAGGCCTGGGGATGGCCTCGGGAGGTAGGTGGCCCCTGAGCCCATGGCTTGCTCTTGGGAAAGGGAGGCAGCAGGAAGAGGGCCCCTGGGTGCACACAGAGAAACCCAACTGTTTCCCTAACTCCCTACTCCTAACTACCCTCTCCCTAACTCTCCCTCCCTAATCCCCCTCCCTAACTTTCACCTCCCTAACTCGACCCTCCCCAAACCCCTCCCTAAATCTCCCCTCCCTAACTCCCCTCAACCTCCCTCTCCACAGCCCCCTCCCTAGTTCCCCTCTCCCTAACCCCCGCTCCCTAACTCATGGCTTCACTCTGGCTCTGGGAGTGTCCTGTGGGAAGGACAGATGCCTCATGGTCCCTATGAGCCTTTCAGCACTCCTGTGAGTGCTCTCCAGGCAGCAGCAGGGGTGCTATCCCCTAGGCCCCTGAGCCTGCAAGATTTGCAGCCCCGCCTGAACAGGAGAGCCTGGCTGACCTTGAACCCATGACTTTGCTGTAGTTTCTGGGTCCTCTTCTTGCTGATTATCTAAAATCAGAACATTATGCTGCAGGCACTGGAGTTGAAAAACTTCTTTTCACAATAAAGCAAACATTTAAACTGCCTAAAGCTTTGAGGAGTGCAGGGAGAAGCCTCACAGGGGCCCCTTTCTTCTGGAAAGGACTTTGTCCATCTTATGTCTTACCCTCACTGGTTCATTTCTGTTGTTCCTGGCTGGCAACAAACAAAAGAACCCCCTACCCCTACCCACCAAAAAAGAACCCAACTTTTTTTAAAAAACAAAATGCTAGCTCTTGTCTGCGGCAGGCCCCAGCAGCCAGGCACCCCCGGCAGCCTCCAGCCAGCGGTAGCTGATACACAGCACAGGCCATGGCAAAGTCATCTGATTTGAAACTTTTCAGCAAAATAAAAGTAATTCCTTGGGGTACTGAAGGAGAGATGAAGGCCAGGGGAAGGTGTTTTGGTACTGAAGTTAAAGGAATTCTCTGGAAGGTACACAGAGTTATCTTGTCACTCAAAGTAGTCAGTCCCTTGTTTAACCAAAGGTATCTGAGTCCCTAGCGTCTCTGCCCCTCTGTTAGCTCTGGGAAATCAGCAAGACCTCAAGGTAGCACTGACCACACCGTCCCGCAAGGGTGTGTTCACAATCTGTCTCCCTCACTGACACTGATTTTCTCCAGAGCGAAGAGAGGGGCAGAGACGCTAGACTCAGACACCTCTAGTTCCGTGTGGTCAGTGAGCGTCCCAAGTCGAGAGCAGCATGTGCAGCAGTGTGGATGCCAGGAGTCCGGGATGGTAAGGCGTGCGGTGTTGCACAGGGACCTGGGAGAGGTCCCACTCCTGGGAAGGCAGGCAGAGAAACCCAGTGAGGCCTTCTCTGCAGGCTGCGACGTTTGTCCTTTAGATGGAAGGCACTGAGATCTCCTAGCGTCTGAATCCAGATTTGCTTTTTTGGAAAAATTCTTCTGTCGGTTTTGTGGAGAATGATTTGAGATGGTCTTGACCAGGGATTTGTCAAGGGACAGGGAGTTGGTCTTTTCGGCCTCCACAGTTTGTTGTGACCACTCAACTCTGCAGTTGGGCTCAGCATGCCGGGAAGGAATCTGAGCTGGCTTTAATCAGCCGCATCTAAACACCAGGCCGCACCTACACACCAGGCCACACCTACACACCAGGCCACATCCACACACCAGGCTGCACCTACACAGCAGGCCGCACCTATACACCAGGCCATGTTCACACACCAGGCCACGTCCACACACCAGGCCATACCTACACACCAGGCCATGTTCATACACCAGGCCACATACACCTACACACCAGGCCACGTCCCCACACCAGGCTGCGTCCACACACCATGCCACGTCTACACACCAGGTGGGGGACTGGATTTGGCCCAGGGGTGGTAGTTTTCAGCCCTCCCAGCAGGTGAGAGGGTGCTTGTAGAGTGAGAAGCAGTAGCGGTCAGGCCCTATGCAGAGTTCTCTGCCCTGAGCATCTGGCGTGGCCGTCAGCATGGCTCCGGGAAGTAAACTGAGGCCAAGAGAAGTCCCTTGGCTGAGCCCAGATGGTCTAGATCAGGGGTGTCCAATCTTTTGGCTTCCCTGGGACACATTGGGAGGATTATCTTGGGCCACACATAAGATACACTGATAGCTCATGAGCTTAACAGAAAACTTCATCATGTCTTAAGAAAGTTGACGAATTTGTGTTGGGCTATATTCAAAGCCATCCCAGGCCGCATGTTGGACAAGCTTGATCTAGATCATTAGGAGGCCTCTGAGAGTCACCAGGGTGAGAGGGAACTGGAGCTGAGGCTGTGTGGATGCGTGGGGAGAAGCGGCCAGGTCTAGAGCTGGGCGAATGCATGTGGGGTGAGGAGGGAGGAGGGTTAGGACAAATTGCTTCCCGTGATGGCTCCTGAGGGCCAGGGAAGGAGGACCTTGTTTGCGGTGCCTGTGGGCGTTGGATGATGAGGCTGAGAGACTGGGTCAGGCTAGAAAGGCGTGGGGGTCTTCACCCTAGAAGGCAGGCCCTGGGAGAAGTCAGTGGGCTCTGTCCCCTGCCAGCACTGGGGACTAGAAGACCTGCCTAGGAGGAGGCCAGCAGAGTGCCTGCCTACCTCCAGGAGGCATGACCGGGGATGTGCTCTCTGGGTTTCCCGCTGGTGCAGGCTTCAGGTCGACTGCTTCTGAAGATTAGCCAAGAGGGAGGGAGAGGATGTAGGTGTGAGTGCTCCTGCACTGTGGTGGGTGAGGGGCCTGGGTAGGGGTGGGGAGAGACAGAGGTGCCGGGGACTTGGGGAAGGGTTTTCCTTGATTCAGATTCACCATTGATTCAGCAGCAGTTGAGTGTCTCTGGGAGCATAGGGTCTGGAGGTAAGGTGGTGACAAGGTGGGAGACTTGGGCCACCTGGGGATGGGGGGGAAGAACCAGAAGAACAGGTGCCTGGCGACGAACCTGCGTGGCCATGTGGGCCCCACCCACGGGCCTCAGCCGCTGAAGGTGGCCGCAGAGTGGTCTCCTGGGAGAAGTGGGCCTGAGGTTTGTCAGGAGTGGTGAAGGTTCCAAGTGACTCACCCGAACACTGGCGCAGTTGAACGGGGAACATGAGGGTTCCAGGGGCCGGTGGCGACACAGCACGATGCCTGACCCCAGTCTGCTGGCAGGCACCGTCTTCCTGGGCCTGCCGCTCGCAAGCGGCAGCTGAGCAGCTCGATCTGTGCAGGGCTTGATCCGGGCCGTGGGTTCACAGTAGGACGAAGGTGGGCCCCTGGCAGGGTACGGAGGGGCTGTTGAAAAAGTGGCTGATGGCCCGCCTGGCACCTCTGTCCCTTCAGCCAGTGTGTGCAAACCACCTGCTCCCTGCCTGGCAGTGCGTCAGGTGCTGGGGCTGTGACAGTGGGCAAGTCCCTGCCCGGGAGCAGAAATACTCAACCTAGCCAGGCAGGGACGGTGGGAGGGATGGTGGGAGAGCCGGAGCTGCATGGGAGGGAGGGCGGCCGGGCAGGTCTTCCCGAGTTGCTGATGCCCTGTTCCAGGCAGGGAAACTGCAGGCTCTACTCCAGCGACAAGGCCATTGTGGTCAGGGGACAGGAGGAGGCCCACGTGGCTGGTGGCAGGCAGAGGAGACGGTGCAGTTTGAGGGCTGAGTGATGGGAGCAGAGTAGGTTCATCCCAGGAGCTGAGGAAGCTGTCAAAGCTGGGAGGGTGCCATCTGATGGACGCCCCTTCATGGCAGGTGGCAAGGGAGTGTCAGGATGGTGGTGGGGTGGCAGCTGGCACAGGGACTTCATGGTGAGGCTGGAGGAGTGTTAGGGGTTGGGGGGCAGCCGGGGGGGATGGAGGGAGGCAGTCGGCGTGGCACGGTGAGGAAGGGCCGTGGAAGAGGACAGAACCTGCCCCAGAGTCAGTGCTGAGGAAGGAAAGCAGAGGATGAGGCCACTCAGGTTTTCTGTGGTGGCGGTGCCTTATGTTTTTATCGGAGTATAATATTCACACAGAAAAGCACAGCTCCCAGGGTCCCAAGAGAGCTTGAACCAGGCCACTATGGACACAGTGGCCACCCATCACCACCACCCTTCCCATGGGGAGATCAGGAGCAGTTAGGCTGAGGGAAGAGCTGAATAGTACTTGTGTCTTGAAACGTGTCTAAGACGCATGTCAGAAATGCAGGTAAGGTGGGGTGTGGGCGTTGGCACCTGCAGTGCCGGCACTGGGAGGCTGAGGCAGGAGGATCACTTGAGCCCAGGAATTCAAGACCAGCCTGGGCAATATAACAAGGCCTCATCTCTTTAAAAAATTTAAAAATTAGCTGTGCATGGTGGCACATGACCATAGTCCCAGCTACTTGGTAGACTGAGGTGAGAGGATCACGTGAGCCTAGGAGGTTGAGGCTGCAGTGAGCGTGATCATGCAGCTGCTCTCCAGCCTGGGCAACAGAGTGAAGTCCTTTCTCAAAAAAAAAGAAAAGAAAAGAAACAAGAAATGTAGGCGGAATTTGCACAGGAGGTAAAGTAGAGAACTTCAGAGCACAGAGGAGACTTCTGGGGCCTGGCTGGGGTTTGAAGCCTTGGAGCTGGAAAAGGGTCTGGAGGGGTGGGGCCTGGGCCTGGCCACAGGAGGATGTCCAGCCCTGGGAACTCCAGCCCCGCTGCCCGGAAGGCCTCAGTGACCAGCCCTGTCACCACTTCAGGGGGTCCTGACAGGCCTGCCCCTTAAAGGGAGCAAGGAGTCTTCTCTGTGGGCCTGGAGGAACTGCAGGCAGCCCCGCTGTGCTGCTAGGAGGCGAGGCTCGCTCTGAGTAGCAGGCCCCGCCATACGCCTTATTCAGTCCTTGAACCTGACCCTGGAGGCTAAAACCCGAGACTGCCCGAAAGCTTTGGGGGCAGGCTTCCACGTGGGACTGTCATCCTGCTTTTGCATCTTCTCAGCCCAGCGGCCTGCAGCATGGAGAAGGGGTGTCTCTGGTGGGGGTGTCTGTCCCTGGCTGCTATGCACCAGGGCCTCATGCTCCACGCATTTGGGCCCCAGAATTGCACAGAGCCACTGGAGTC
Organism: Cheracebus regulus; assembly: GCA_963574635.1. Classification (NCBI taxonomy): domain Eukaryota; kingdom Metazoa; phylum Chordata; class Mammalia; order Primates; family Pitheciidae; genus Cheracebus; species Cheracebus regulus. Next base: position 48,156 of record CAUYQU010034391.1, on the reverse strand, counting down.
CCCAAGCCCTTCCCAGAAGAGCTGAATAGGACTCTAGCCTATTAGAGGACAGGAGGACAACAGCCCTGGCCGGGAGGACAGCGTTTGCCCATAAAGCCACACATTTGCTGTTCTGTTGTTTGCTCAAGGACCCAGCCAGGGAAGCTTCTCAGGCCAGGGTTCACTGAGGGCCGATGGTCACCGGGAGCCGTTTCCCCACACCCCGAGCGGCACTTGTCGGCTGTCTGGAGACAGGCAGCTCTCACCAAGGTGGCACAGACGCGGGCCTGGTGCCCCGTGGCTGCACTGAGCCGTCATGCTGTATGTCCGGAAAGTGGGGTTGGTGGCAGTGGGGAAGGCCCCCAGTTCCTGGCTGCCACCAGCGCCCTGACCCTGGGGCTCTCCTATGGAGCCATGCCTGAGGTGGAGGGTGGCCTGGGAGGGGCCTGCAGCTAGGCCAGGTCCCATGGTGAGCCCAGCAGTTCTTTGGAGCCAAGGCACAGATACGCTGGCCTCCAGGCAGCCAGAGCAGCTCCGATTCTGGTCCCTGCAGTCATTTGCATTAATAGAAAGGCGCCAGGGGGCAGACAGGGCCTAAAGCAGCAACAGCTACCAAAAAGAAGGAGTGATTGGGTTTGGTTTGGATCTGTTTGGTACTCAGATGCCCCAGGATCCTAACCCAGAGGAAGTGGAGACTGCTTCCCTTCTGCACATCTGCCTGCCCAGGCCAGGCACTGTTCTAGGAGCCAGGGATACAGAGGTGGAGACAGACAGACAAACCAATAACTGTGTACTGTATTCTCGTCAGGTGGGGGCAAGTGCCGAGGACCAGGGACGGAGGGTGATGTCGGCAGCAGGACAGTCAGGGAGGGCTTCTTGGATGAGGTGGCATTTGAGTAAAACACAGACCTGCACCCTGTCTGTGATCCTATCCCACCTCACCCGTCACCCTTCCCCTCCCACCTGACTCCCCTGCACTTCTCTCTTGAGAGGGACCACAAAGCACAGCCGGCATGGAACTCCCTTCTCTCACTCGGCTTCCTACCATGCCAGCTGGGTTGGGAGATGGAACAGTTTCGCTCTGGAAAGACTTCACGTCTTGCTGAATGAAAGTAAGCAAAGATACTGCTAGAGCCAGGGATTCATGAAGCCAAGGGAGTAAGAATGGCCACAAAGTGACACAACTGTTTCTTCCGGGAGACTCAGCCTCCAGCGCCTCAGCTTCCGGAATGGAGCCGGGACTGAGCTTGCAGGCGCACTGACTTCTCTCCTCCCTCCCTGGCCGTGCAGGTCCCGCGTGACTGCCCCGCTGATGCCCCTGCAGCCGTCTGAGCACCTGGAATGGAATGAGTCTATGCACTCCCTGCGAATCAGTGTAGGGGGCCTTCCTGTGCTGGCGTCCATGACCAAGGCTGCGGACCCCCGCTTCCGCCTCCGCTGGAAGGTGATCTTGCTGTTCGTGGGGGCCGCCATCCTCTGGCTGCTCTGCTCCCACCGCCCGGCCCCTGGCAGACCCCCCACCCACAACGCACATAATTGGAGGCTCAGCTGGGCGCCCGCCAACTGGTACAATGACACGTACCCCCTTTCCCCCCCACAAAGGACGCCGGCTGGGATTCGGTACCGAATCGCAGTTATCGCCGACCTGGACACAGAGTCAAGGGCCCCAGAGGAGAATACCTGGTTCAGTTACCTGAAAAAGGGCCACCTGACCCTGTCAGACAGTGGGGACAGGGTGGCCGTGGAGTGGGACAAAGACCACGGGGTCCTGGAGTCCCACCTGGCGGAGAAGGGGAGAGGCATGGAGCTCTCTGACCTAATCGTGTTCAATGGGAAGCTCTACTCCGTGGATGACCGGACAGGGGTCGTCTACCAGATTGAAGGCAGCAAAGCCGTGCCCTGGGTGATTCTGTCCGACGGTGACGGCACCGTGGAGAAAGGTAAGTGGACCCCGAGGGCTTATGGAGGTGCGGGTGAGTGTGGGGGCGCGGGGCCTGGCTGGCAAACACAGTCAAGGTTAAAGAATTCACACACCCAGAAGGCAGCAGTGTGGCGCGAGAACACGTCTCCCTCTTGCAGCCTCCTGACCCCTAGCCAGGAGGGCAGCCTCTGTCACTTCACACCGAGCGGATTCTGGGCGTGCGAGCTTATCACTAGAGGCCTGCGGGAGAAGTGAGGATCTTTCCTGGATGTTTTTAGCTGCATTGCGGCTGCCCTGAGAACCTCTGAGAACACAGCCCTTTTTACACCTTCAGAGCTTCTCAGGAGCATGCTGGGATGTACCTCGAAAGCCATGGGTCAGATGGGTCTCACGTAAACCCAGACTTTGGTTTCATGTTACTGAAGGGTGAACTCCTGCTGCCCAGCCCTCCTCTCCCTGCAGCCCAGCAGGGTGAGGGAGTGAACTGCGGCCGCCCCCGTGCAGTGCAGCCTGACTCCAGCATTTTTGTTCACCAGAAAGGCGCTGCTTCTGCAGGGCAGGGACAGGCTCCGGGGAGGCACCGTGCCAGTGTCATCTTCCAGGGAGGGGCCAGGAGGCACCGAGGACGCTGGCAGAGGAGCTGCACATGGCTCCATTTGTCTGGGCTGGCAGTGGGTCCTTCTAGTGGCATCCTGCCCTCTAGAAAGCTGGATACCACCGCAGGCTCTCTCAGGTCAAGGAGGAACTGCACACACAACTCCTGGCCAGCCAAGCCCTCCCACACCCAGTGATAAAAGCTTCAGTGTTTGCACAGGGCTGGGCAGGGGACAGACCTCACCTGAGGAAGCAGAGAAAGTGTTGGTCGCCTACTTCCTGCCTCACACTTTTGGATTTTAGGCAACCCTGGTGTAGTTCTGTCCTTCCCTTGGGTAGGGGGGAAAGCAGGGTCAAGGGAGCTTTGGGGTTGGGCTGTGCTCAGGTCATCCGGGTGGGGTGGAAGACCCGGGGGGTGGAGAACATCTCATGGCACAAGGGACCCAGGAGACAGCAGGTCCCTCCAGGGCCCTGCACAGAAGTTGCTGTGGTCTCAGGCGGTTGAGGGGCACAGCTCCAGCTCTCAGGGCGAGAGGCTGGCAGAATTTAGGGAAAGCAAACAGAAGTGAGCACAGCAGGCTCCAGGGATGGTTAAGAATCCTCTGGAAGAACACAAGCTCCACACAGCCTGAACTGGGTGGAGCCTTCAAAGTCAGGCTGACTTTAAATAAATCAGTTTAAGAAAAAGCAAAAACAGTTTCTGAACACATACACTGAAAGGAAGACTGGGAGCCCCAACGCCAAGCCCCTCTGCAGCCGTGGGTGTTAGCGTGATGCTGCGTCAGAGCTCAGGTGCGGCCGCGGGTGTGCACATGCTCCCCGGGACACACGTGCCCCTTCAGAGTGCTGCACTGCTCAGCTTTTCTAGCCTTGAAGGATCATCTTGAGGTTGGGGGTTACGGCTTGAGCAGGGAGTTGGGGATCAGAGACTTGAGAGTGGTGGCTGGACCCTCAGGAGCTGAGGGGAGGGCAGGAGAAGGTGCGGGGCCTCAGGATGCTGCTCTGCTTGGCCAGGCTTCAAGGCCGAGTGGCTGGCGGTGAAGGACGAGCGTCTGTACGTGGGCGGCCTGGGCAAGGAGTGGACGACCACCACGGGTGACGTGGTGAACGAGAACCCGGAGTGGGTGAAGGTGGTGGGCTACAAGGGCAGCGTGGACCACGAGAACTGGGTGTCCAACTACAATGCTCTGCGGGCCGCTGCTGGCATCCGGCCGCCAGGTGAGATTCACGCAGCACCACAGCGTGGCTTCTGCAGCCCCTCGCTGGGAACCTGCTTCCCGCCTGCATTTGCCTCCAGGATCCTTTTTTTTTTCTTTTTTTGACAAAGTCTTGATCTGTCACCCAGGCTGGAGTGCAGTGGTGCAACCTGCTCACTGTGACCTCAGCCTCCCCAGTAGCTGGGACTACAGGTGTGTGCCCCCATGCCCGGCTAATTTTTGCATTTTTAGTAGAGATGGCATTTTACCATGTTGTCTAGGATGGTCTCGGACGCCTGATCTCAGGTGGTCTGGTGCTCCACCCGCCTCGGCCTCCCAAAATGCTGGGATTACAGGTCGGAGCCGCCGCGCCCGGCCTCCCAGGCCTGTTTCTTGCTTGATTTTAGTGATTTTGGTTGCCTGTGATGGTGGCTTCCCTCAGGCCAGTGGCTTCTGAGGGCAAGCGAGCTGTTTTCTCTTTCCTGCCCCGCCTGCCCCACTCGCAGCTGGCCTCCTGGCATCCCAGCCTGTTGCCCTGTTGTCTGCACAGGGGCTGGTTCTGGGGGTCAGGCCCTGTCCCAACCCCTGGTGCTGGGCTGTGGTGTGCACACCAATACAGGGCTGGCAGCACTGTGGCCCCCCCTTTCTCGGGATGGAGCAGGCCTCAGGTGCCTGAGGCTCAGGAGGAAGTGACTGAGTCCACGCCTTGGGCGCAGGCGCTGTCTCTTCTTCCTTGCAGCCTCAAGGCAGCCTCCCCGCCGGATCCTCCCCCACATCCAGTGCGGGTTTCTTCCTTTTCCTTGGGCTCCTCTGGATCGGGGCCAAGGAGGCTGCGTTGAGCCAGAGCCCTGATGCAGCTCACAGGCAGCTATCGGGGAACAGGAGGGGGTGCTGCAAGTTCTCTGCGTGGAATAACGGAGGACACAGAAGCCTGGAGAGCTGGGGAGGGGGCTGTTGCCGGCTGGAGGGCCCTGGCGGTCACAGCCCCGTGCTTGCTGCCGCGCACGGCCTGATGGCATGGGGCTGGGCGCGCCAGGCCGCGTGCGTGTCTGACCCGTGGTCACCCGGTCCCCAGGCTACCTCATCCACGAGTCTGCCTGCTGGAGCGACACACTGCAGCGCTGGTTCTTCCTGCCGCGCCGCGCCAGCCAAGAGCGGTACACCGAGAAGGACGACGAGCGCAAGGGCGCCAACCTGCTGCTGCGCGCCTCCCCCGACTTCAGCGACATCGCCGTGAGCCACGTCGGGGAGGTGGTCCCCACTCACGGCTTCTCGTCCTTCAAGTTCATCCCCAACACCGACGACCAGATCATCGTGGCCCTCAAGTCCGAGGAGGACAGCGGCAGAGTTGCTACCTACATCATGGCCTTCACGCTGGACGGGCGCTTCCTCCTGCCGGAGACCAAGATTGGAAGCGTCAAGTACGAAGGCATCGAGTTCATTTAACTCCAAACAGGGAGATGTTGAGCAAGGCCGCCAGGACTCAGCTTTTATAAAAACCAGAGGAGGGCACTTTTCTTTCGATTTGTGCTTTCTGGAACTGTGCCTGGATTGGAGGCCTGGACAGGGAGCCCGGCCCCAGGCTGGGCAGGGGGGGCGTCTGAACACCCCGTGCTGCCCTCTGGTGGTGAGATTGGTCACTTCGGGCATTTTGTCAAGGCCTGTGGAAGTGGCCAGGCCCGCTCCCATCTGACCTCCTTTGTTTTCTATGTTCTTTCGTTCAGTAAATATCCCTGGAGCTCCTACCATATGTCAAGCACTGTGCCTCACCCTGAGAACACAGTGAGCATGAGGTGGACCTGCCTGCTAGGGACCCCCAGGTCACACCCTTTTCTTCCTCCTCTAAGCCTGGGGCATCATGTCCACCCCTGCAGATCCTTGGAAAAGAAAATGTTTACGTTGCAGGGCATTACATGGCCACAAGCGAGCGAGGGCAGGCCCCTGGGGACGCATCTCCCACAGCTGCACAGGCAGACCTCAGATAAACCCATCTCCACTTCATCTGGCCAGTGGCTGCTTTCTCCCTTCAGGAGAGTTCTGTGGCCGTGTAGCACTTTGAAGTCTTAATGATTAACCTGTTTTCACTGAAGCAGTTTCCTTTCTTATAAAATGGAATCACCACATCTTACCACGCAGAGTGAATTCCTGTAGCTGCCCAGCACGCTCCAGCCTCAGAGGAGATTAGCAGGACGCAGTGACAGTTGGTGAACCAAGCGTCAGGTTTCAGAGTTCTTGGCCACCGGATACAAAGATAAAATGTTGCCTTTTCCCCAGCAACTGTCAGAAATTGTCAGGCCTTCCAGGACTTTTATGAGTGACTTGAATTTTTTATTCCCTGCCTCAGGGTTTCTGACTTGGCTTCAGGTGACCTGTGGCCCCAGGGCTCCTCTGTCCTGGGGAGGGTCTGTGAATGAGGCCTGTCACTTCCCTGGGGTTTCTTTCCATGGCCTTTGTTTCTCCTCGTCCAGTGGGAGTTTTGCAGCCTCTTCTCTGTGGGAACTTCACATGAGCGTTGGCCGGGCCTCAGCCGCTGCTGTCTTCCCGGCACTCCGGGGCGACAGCAGAGTGGGAGCTGAGACCGAGGTCAGGCGCGACCCAGGCTGAGAAGGGCGTTTCCATCATCTCAGTGCTCTGGCACAGCACTACCTCACCCCGACCCCCACCCTCACCCCCCGTCATCAGAGGGGCCATGCTGGGCAGAAGGGCGCGGCTCTGGCTGCCCCGTGCCAGTCCCTCACAAACCTCTCCCCTTTTGAAACTCAAGCACAGCTGTGAGGAGGGCAGCCAGCAGGGACGCCTCTCAAGCTGGCTGGCTGTTTCCCTCGCTACGTCATAAGTAGCAGAGGAAGCGAAGGAAGCGAACGCCGAATGTGACACGTTTCCGAAGAGCTCAGCTCTCATCGGGCGTAGACTGGAAGCCCCAAGTCTGTCCTGACTTTGCCTGGCTGTGTCTCTGACCCACCTCCTTGATCATTGTCCTTGATGTCCAGGCTGGGTCATGTCAGAGATGCAATCGGGAAGGTTGGGGAACTTGAGACCTTGCTGAGGTATTCATGTCAGCGCCTCAGCAACAGCCCAGGTGCCCGGGAGCAGCCTCTTCACGCAGGCAGTGATTTGCCATTACTCTAAAGCTCACCTTTTTCTTTCCCTCTCTGTTCGCTGCTGTCAGCATAATGATTGTGTTCCTTCCCTACGAGATCCATCAGTTTTGTAAACAATAAAGCGTCTGACGGAGTGTAGTTCTCTGTCTCCCTGTCTGTGCTGGCTGTTTGTGGAGGCGCAGGGCGCCCAGGGTACGCACGGGAGTTGCCTGCCAGGGGAGCCCTTCTGGAAACTGCGTCCTCCAGTCTCAAGGCACTCCAAGAGCACGAGCGCTGTGGTCAGAAAGGGAGGGTCTGAAGGCACTGCAAGCCCGGTCCTGGCTGTGTCCCCTTCCAGCCGCACGTCCGTAGACAAATGGCCTAACTTTCCTGTTCTTCGGCATCCTCGTCTGCAAAAGGAAGCTCATCGCAGAGCCCACCCCAGGGCTGCAGTGAATGGGAAGTGACTGGGCGCACATAAGGGTCTCTGAACGTTACCCAACGCGTGGTGGGCACCCAGGCTCCCGTTTCGTTGCTGCTCATCCCTGGGGAGCCCTCTGGAAGACGTGGTAAGGAGGCGCATAGGTGAGAGGTCGAGCTGAGCTGGTATCTTAGTGTGTCTGGTGAATCCACAGGAGCAGAGGCGGGCCCTCCAGGGGACGTGTGGGAGAAGCCCCATCACTGGAACAGCAGGCGCCAGGAAGGCAGGCACTGGCCAAGAAAGAGCTCAACTGGAGACAGGACAGGGGCGGCCAGAGAGGGAAAGAAGACCGGGAGAGCAGGATCAGAAAGGCCAAGTGCGGCCCCTCGGCCTCTTACCCGTCAGACCCCCTCTCCTACCCCACCTCCCGTGCCGACCCAGTGAACGTCCTCAGTGCCCCCGGGGATGGCTCCTGGGGAGTCCCTGACTCCCTCTGGCACTTGCCTCTCAAGGCAGCCCTTCTGGCGTGTCTGGGCCGATTCCCCCTCCCCTGGTCCCTTCTGGCCTGGGACTGTGACAGCTCCGCTGTCCACAGCTCCAGATGCCACAGCTGGCCCTTGTGCAGCCCCCATGCCCTGCTCACTCACACCTGGTAAACAGTTCCCTTCACTGAAGCCTCCTTCGATGACCCTCATTCGGGTGCCGTGTGTTCCTGCTGGGAGCCTGACCAAGACAGCACTGCAGGAGGAGGCCTCTCCAGAACACAGGTACTGCAGCAGGGTCCCTGGAGACTCCCAAGAGGGAGCAGCAAGGAGAACCAGGCGTTCTCGGCAAGGACCCACGGGAGAGCTGTTCCAGGAGAACCCCAGGCACATTGGCCGAAGCGGGGCCGGGATAAGGAACTGCACGTAAGCTGTCTCTTTAAGAAGCTGTGACATTTGGGACTCAGGGGTAGTAGCTGCGTGCTCCACACTCATGTCCAGCATGCAACTCATCCGACTGGACGAAAAACCAAGATTCAGTTTCTTTCGTTCCATGTGTTCGTCCTGTCTTCCAGTATGCTTTTTTTTTGGAGACAGAGTCTTGTTCTGTTTCCCAGTCTGGGGTGCAGTGACACGATCTCAGCTCACTGCAACCTCCGCTTCCCAGGTTCAAGCAATTCTGCCTCTGCCTCCCAAGTAGCTGGGATTATAGGCCTGCGACACCAAGCCCAGCTAATTTTTGTATTTTTAGTAAAGACAGGGTTTCACCATGTTGGCCAGGCTGCTCTCAAACTCCTGATCTCAAGTGATCTGCCTGCCTTGGCCTCCCAAAGTGCTGGGATTACAAGCATGAGCCACCACTCCAGCCCCAGTACACTTTAAATTGATAAATCTCAAGTTATCCCTTCACACTGTTAAGATAGTTAAATAAAGCAAAAATAAAATACCTTCACACAAAACCACAGGCCCAGATGGCTTCACTGGTGAATTGTACCAAACACGTAAGGGAGAAATAACATCAAACCCGCACGAAACCGTACATGATTCCGGGAGTTGGGAACACTTTTCCAACCCATTTTATGTGGACACCACTATACTGATATCAAAACCAGACAAATACCTTCCAAAAAAAAATGCAGACCAGTATCCCTCATGACATAGATGCAAAAATCCTTAGCACAGATTATCAAGCCCAATTCATCAATAATTAAAGATTAGAATGTTGCTGGAAAGGGGTCCCGACCCAGATCAGCAAGAAAGAATTCTTGTGTCTCACACAAGAAAGAATTCCGGGCGAGTCCATGGAATAAAGTGACAGCAAGTTTACTAGGAAAGTAAAGGAATAAAGAATGGCAATTCCAAGGCAGAGTGGCCCAGGGCTGCTGGTGGGCCCTTTTTATGTTTTATGCTAAACAAGGGATGGATTGCTCATGCCCCCCTCTTTAGACCATGTAGGGTAACTTGCTGACATCGCCCTGGCCTTCGTCAAGGCACTTGCAGGAGGGTAGCAGTGAGGACACCCTGAGGTCACCCTCGTGGCCATCTTGGTTTTGGTGGGTTTTAGCCAGCTTCTTTCCTGCAGCCTGTTTTATCAGCAAGCTATGACCTGTACCTTGTGTTGACCGCCTGTCTCATCCTGTGACCAAGAATGCCTTCACGTCCAGGGAATGCAGCCCAGCAGGTGTCAGCCTTGCTTTACCCAGCTCCAATTCAAGGTGGAGTCACTCTGGTTCAGACACCTCTGACAAGAATACCTCACACTAAGTGTGGTTTATCCTAGGAATGCAGGCTTAGTTCAATATTCTGAAATCAATCAATGAAATAGTATTTTATATTAAGACTAAAAAGGGGCCAGTTGCAATGACTCAGGCCTGTAATCCCAGCACTTTGGGAGGCTGAGGTGGGCAGATCATTTGAGGTCAGGAGTTTGAGACCAGCCTGGCCAACATGGTGAAACCCCATCTCTACTAAAAACACAAAAAATTAGCTGGGCGTGGTGGCACATGCCTGTAGTCCCAGCTACTTGGGAAGCTGAGGCAGGAGAATCACTTGAACCTAGGAGGCAGAGGTTATAGTTTATCAAGATCATGCCATTGTTCTCCAGCCTGGGTGACAGAATGAGACTCCGTCTCAAAAAAAAAAAAAAAAAAAAGGCTAAAACGGGGAAAAAGCATGATAGTCTCAAAAGATACAGAAAAAGCATTTGACAGAATCTAAACACCCATTCATCCAATTCGAAACAAAAGGCAAAAAAAAAAAAAAAAAACCCTTAGGGAACGTCCTTAACCCGATGAAGGGGCTAAGTCAGAGACTGAATGCTTTCCCCATAAGGGGCAAGGCAGGAGTGTCTGTATTCAGTACTTTTTTTCCCACCATTTTTTCTTTTGAAATAAGATTTTGAACCACATAGAAGTTGCAAAAATACAGTAGGTCCTGTGAAAGGAAAATGAAAACCCCAATTCACTTTGCCAAGAGGAGGGAAAAAAGGAAGCGAGAGCTGAGCCGTGCCTTGGCTTTTGTTCCGAAGCAGATCGCGACAGAGGAAAGGTTAAGACCTCCGCAGGCAGCTCCCGTGCTCCGTACCTTACGTGAAGGGCCAGTTTACTGAGCGCCAGAGAACACATGATTGACTGTTCCCCTGCCCACTCCTCTTCTCTTGCCCATGGAGTCAGTACTGGGACCAGACCCTCCCTCATGCCGCTCCCGCCTGCTTTTCCCCTTTAAACACGGAAGCCCTCAAAGTCATGATTGGAGAAAGGCACAGATCACAGACTGGTTCAGTGACCCCTCGTTTTGTCGTGTTTCATTTTGCCTCCCTGGCCTTGACCTTAACCTTGGCACATTAATGGATTCAGAGCTGTCTCAGACACTTTGGTTTCCATCCCCCTTATCTGTGGGTACATCGCAAGACCCGCAACGGATGCCTGAAACCACAGGTAGTATGGAAAGTCCTGCTCCATTTCATACCTCAGACAGCGCTTAATTTATAAACCAGGCACAGTAAGAGACGAACAGTAACACAGTAAATGGAACAGTGAGAACAGTCTGAAATAAGAGTTATGTGCATGTGCCCTCTCTCTAAATGTCTTAACACCGTACTCGCCCTTGTGATGAAGAAGGGAAGGAGCGGGTGGCACAATATGTCATCACAATAGGAACAGTGTGCAACTTAAAACTTATGAATTTTTTCTGGAATATTCCATTTAGTATTTTCAGACCTCAGGCTGACCACGGGTCACTGAAACTGTGGTAGGCAAAACCGCAGGTAAGCGGGGCCAGCCACAGTGTCTCTGTGCAGCATTCAGGTAGCTCCCTCCAGTGTGCTGATCACGTAAGTACAGCACCTTTACCCAGCCCAGGAAGCTGACATTGCTCCCATCACTTTTATTCCTCATCCTATTGGTGCAATTAGGCAAAAGAAAAAAAAAAGAAAGTTGTTCAGATTTGAAAAGGAATAAAACTGTCTTTATTTGCCAGTGACACGACTGACTAGCTAGGCAAGCCTAAGAAATCTTCAAAAAATACGAGGCTGGGCACGGTGGCTCGCGCCTGTAATCCCAGCACTTTGGGAGATTGAGGCAAGAGAATCACTTGAGCCCAGGAGTTTAAGACCAGCCTGGGCAACATATCAACACCCAGTCTCTACAAAAAGATGTAAAGATTAGCTGGAGGTGGCTCCTGCTGCATGGGAGGCTGAGGTGGGAGGATCACTTGAGCCCAGGAGGCTGGGGCTGCAGTTAGCAGTGTTTGTACCACTGCACTCCAGCCGGGGTGACAGAGCAACACTTGGTATTAAAAAAAAAAAAAAAAAAACTACGTATACTAAATTTAATATAATGTTACATTTACATTTAATATATTAATATCACATACAAAATTTAACTTTATTATAACTGCAGTGAACAACTAGAAATTGAAAAATTCTAAACATTGTCAATGACAATAGCACCAAAACTCAGGAAATAGCTAGACAGAAATCCAACAAAAGATGCGCGGCGTGTGCATGCAGAACCTACAGAACGCGGATGGAAGAAACCGAAGATCCAAAAGAGTAAAACGGGTTAAAGACTCGATTTTGAAAAAGAAAAGCAAAGCTCAAGGACTTTGCAAAATGGTTCGGCAACTCTGGCAAACAGCCTTAGTTTCTCCAAAAGGTAAACATGTATCTACCATACGACCCAGTAATCCTGCTCCTAGGTATTTACACAAAATAAATACTTAAGTTCACACAGAGACTTGTATCCAAATATTTCCAGCAGCTTCATGCATAATAGTGGAAGATGGAATGGCCCAAATGTCCATCAGTGCAAACATGCACCACCAGTTACCCGGCAAAACCAGGAGCCAGCTACTGATCTTTGAGATAGCATGGATGGACCTCAAAAGCACTGTGGTAAGTGAAAGAAGGCACATGCAAAATATCAAATTCTATGCGATTCCATTTAGAGGGAACTCTAGGGGCCAGGCGTGGTGCCTCACGCCCGTAATCCCAGCAGTTTGGGAGGCTGAGGCAGGCAAATCACCTGAGGTCAGGAATTTGAGACTAGCCTGGGCAACATGGAGAAACCCCCTTCTCTACTAAAAATACACAAATTAGCTGGGCGTGGTCATGGGTGCACCTGTAATCCCAGCTACTCGGGAGGCTGAGGCATGAAAACCGCTTGAACCTGGGAAGCAGAGGTTGCAGTGAGCGAAATGGTGCTACTGCACTCCAGCCTGGGTGATGGAAGAAGACTGTCTTTAAAAGAAATAAAATTCTAGGAAAGGCAACCAGCAGTGGCAGAAGCTGACAGGTAGCTGCTGGGAAGGGGCTCGGGGGAGAGGGCTGGCTGCAGAGGGGCATAAGAGAATTTGTAGGGGTGACTAAAATGCCCTAGGTAATAATGCTGTTGTGGGACCATCTCTACACATTTGCCAAAACTTTGCAGGTAAATTATATGGCAACAAAGCCACTTTTAAAAAAGAAGAAAAAGGAAAGGCTGGGTTTGAATTCCAGTTCTTCTCCGTCCAGCTGCACAACTTGAGCCAATTACATTGCCTCGTTGAGCGTCTGTTTTCTCATCTATAACAGGGAATATAAGAGCAGCTGTGTCCCATCGTGGCTCGAAGTATTAAATGCCTTCACGGCAAGGTTTACAGTCATGCCAGGTGAAATCCATATTAGCTGTTATAGGGAGCTTTCCTCTCTTTGCGGAGGGGTTTGGGGTAGAGGCACAAAAGATGATCTTACAGGCCAGTTCACCATTCTCATCTCTGAAACGCCCAGCGCTTTCCCTACGCTGTCTTGGGAGCCACATCCTGATGAGAGCAGTGCCACGAGTCTGAGACTCTCGCCCAGCTGCCTTCCCAGGACTGAGCCGCTGCCCCTTTCCCTACCTGTCCCCTAGCAGCACTTCCTACAACCCCGCGGTCATCACATTTCAGAAAGCCCTTGTGAGCCCCAGGGCAGCAGGTACTGGGCTCTGATTCCACAAGGAGGCTTCTGGGTCTTCCATTTTTCCTGCCTGGATGGCTCAGGACTTTCCCATGATCTGAGGCTAAAGATTTGGCACCTGAGTTTTGAAACTTTTCCCCAGCCGGGCGCAGTGGCTCACGTCTATAATCCCAGCGCTTTGGGAGGCTGAGGTGGGCAGATCCCGAGGTCAAGAGATTGAGATCATCCTGGCCAACATGGTGAAACCCCGTCTCTACTAAAAGTAAATACCAAAATTAGTTGGGTGTGGTGGTGCACATCTGTAGTCCCAGCTACTCAGGAGGCTGAGGCAGGGGAATTGCTTGAACCCGGGAGGCGGAGGTTGCAGTGAGCTGAGATCGTGCCACTGCACTCCAGCCTGGCGCCTGGTGACAGAGCGAGACTCTGTCTCAAAAAAAAAAAAAAAAAAAAACCTTTCCCCAGCACTTCCCAGAGACGCTCTCCTGTCCTTCCCTGGCCACTTACCTGAGCAGATGTCATTAGTGCTGCCAAGAAGGGAGGATTTTGGGTTTCTGTGTCAGCTGGCACTAAGGCCCTTTATCTGGATGGGTTTTTTAAACTCCCCACAGCCTTCTCTGCCAGTTCTGTTTCCGGCTACATCTGCCCCTGGGTCTCCACGGTTCCTCTGGAGGGATTAGGCGAACCACACAGCTGCCTAAAACCTCACATCTTGAGGGAAACAGTCATTCAGTGTCTGACCTCTGGGCTCCCTGTCTCGGACTCTAAGCTGCCAGGGAACCAGGGCTTTCCACCCGGTGGGACTGCCTGGGGGCTTTTTAAATGCTCCTGCCTGTCCTCCACTCCCAGAGATGGCCCCACTTCCGGGGCCTGGGCATTAGGAGTTTGTAAGACTCCCTGATGATTCTTCTGTCCAGACCAGGCTGAGAACCGCTGGTCAGAGAGACCTGGGCACATCCCAAGGCTCACCGAGAACCACGGGGTGCACGTGACAGAAATGAGGGGCTGCTGATTGCCTCACTGAGCAGCGAAGCCCAGGCTTGACCATGGATTAGGCCAGCTGGACGCAGGGGCTCAGGCAGGAGCATCCCTGCTTCTCTCTGCTTTCCCCCATGGGCCCCAGCAGCCTGGGCCCACATCCTCTCACTTGGAAGCCAGCTCTCACTGGGCTGGCTGGGCTCACAGCTCCACCCTGAAATCATCCATGTGGCCCGGGGAGCCCCTCAGGGCTCAGACAGCCAGACCTGGAGTGGTTGAAGGCCAAGAGCTAGGGGCCTTCTGGGAACCACACAGCCAGGAGTGGGAGGGGGTGCTCCCTAAGGGACAGTTGAGGCACTGGCTTTCAGAGTGGGGAAGGGAATGGGTGTGAGCTGGACAGAGTCATTATGTCACCCAGAGAGGCTCTGTCCCCCGCCCCGCTGATGGAGAGACAGTAGGAGAGCAGCTGCAGGTCCAGCAGTGTGACCACAGGGTCTGGGGTCAGGTGCTGGAGTGGGGTCCAGCTCCTCCACCGGCCAGCTGCACGCTGGGCCCTCAGGGCCTCCCTCCCTGGGTACAGGACAGTGCCATGCAGCATTGCGGGGTAGAGGCCCTCTGTGTGGTGAGCATGCCAAGAGCTCAGAGAGGGTGGATTTGCACATGAGCGGCCACCTGTGCAGTGTCCACCCAGCCAGCAACGTGCTAGACCCAGGAAAGGACTCGGAGCACTCTGTCAGAGCCCACTGTCATGCCACAGGAGCACACTGCACCCAGAGCCCCTGCTTCTTCCCCCCGCCCCTGTCCCCCAAATGCCAGCCCCTGGCCAGCCTGGAGGCATCTCTCACTGACCATGGCTATCAGTGCTCTCTCAGGCCTTGCTCCAGCCAGACTCTTGCCCTGGGCCTCTGCCATCCCAGCACTGACACCCAGAGGCAGAGCTGAGACGAAAGAGAGGGGGCCCCCGGGAGTGTCGTCAGCAGCCAATCCCAGAAGGCATCTATGTCAGATGGTTTCTGGAAATCGAAACTCAACTCTGTTTCCTGAAGCACTTCCTGGGATCAGCCTGATCACACTCCATACTGGGAGAGGCTTCTGGGTCGAAGGACCAGTCTGCAGAGGGCTTCTGTGGCTGGAAGCAAGGAGGCTCCCGCACAGCCATCGCAGCTGCCCCAGCCAGGTAAGCTCCTGCCTCCAGCTGTCAGGTGGGCGACCCCGCCTCTCTCTCTCTCTCTCTCTCTTTTTTTTTTTTTTTTTTTTTGAGAAAGGGTCTCACTCTTTCGCCCAGGTTGGAATGCAGTGGGATGTCGGCTCACTGCAGCCTCTGCCTCCTGGGTTCAAGTGATTCTCCTGCCTCAGCCTCCCAAGTAGCTGGGATTATAGACGCCTGCCACCACGCCTGGCTAATTTTTGTATTTTTAGTAGAGACGGGGTTTCGCTATGTTGGCCAGGCTGGTCTTGAACTCCTGACCTCTGGTGATCCACCCACCTCGACCTCCCAAAGTGCTAAGATTACAAGTGTGAGCCACCGCGCCAGCAAGGGCACCCCTCTCTCTACACAGACAAGTGGGGGTCACACCTCCCTGTTTGCACACAGGCCTGAAGCTGGGGGTCCAGTGCTCCTGAGCCAGCAGTCATCCTTGCTGTACAGCTGGGCAGATTGCTCACTGCACAAGGATACCAGCCAAAGAGGCAAGTGGGTTGGAATTCAGAGCCATTATGTCACCCAGAGAGGCTCTGTCCCCCTCCCCGCTGAGCAGGGAATTCAGCTTGGCCTTCTCTCAGGTCTGTGCATTTAGCCTAGGTCTGTACCCACCCCAAGGAAGAGCACCTTTTTTTTCAATTCACATGAAGGCACCCTAGGGATCAACACAGATAGCCGGTCTCAGCTTCCCATATGAAGGAATCAGGGAAAAATACCCAGCCACTGCCACCCAAAGGGCAGCAATGATGCCTGCCTGGTACTCTATTGTCCACTTTTTTTTTCTTTTGAGGCAGAGTATTGCTCTGTCACCCAAGCTGGAGTACAGGGGTGTGATCTCAGCTCACTGCAACCTCCGCCTCCTAGGTTTAAGCAATTCTCTTGCCTCAGCCTCCTGAGTACCCGGGACTACAGGTGCACACCACTGTGCCCAGCTAAATTTTTTTTTTTTTTTTTTGGTATTTTTATTAGAGATGGGGTTTTACCATGTTGGCCAGGCTTGTCTCGAACTCCTGACCTGAAGTGATCCACCCACCTCAGCCTCCCAGAGTGCTGGGATTACAGCATGAGCCATAGCACCTGGCCAGTTGGCCATTTTTCCAAGGCCTTGAGTTACTCTCTCAGGACAAACAAACCTGGTGGCTGCAGCAGAGGGAAGTGGCTGGGGGCAGAGTGGAAAGGGTCACCACCCGCCCCAGCGTGCCTGGGACCGAGGGCTTTCTCAGGACACAGGGAATCTTCAGTGCTAAAACCAGCACAGTCCCCAGCACACAGGACAGGTGGTCACACACCCTGGCCCCTTCACCCATCACAGGGGGGAGAGGTGGGCTCTGCCAAGCAGACCCCCGGCCTGCCACTCACCAGCTGTGGACATGGCACCCATTTGCCTCTCTGGGTGTTAGCTTATTCACTTGTAAGATGGGGTGTTACCAAGGTGGTTCTCAGGGTCACAGTAAGGCCTCCAATGGTATCTAGGCAGCCCTGCCAAGGGACAGCTGTGCACTGCCGGTGAGCGTGAGTCCCAGAGCAAAGCTGCTCACCAGCCAGTGCACCCAGCCCTGGGGGCTTGTTCATGCAGACTCCCATGCAGAGGGCCTTGGGCGAGGCCAACCGTAACTACACTTCCGACAAGCTCTGGGGATGCCCCTGCAGCCGCCCACCAGGCCCCCCTCTGAGCAATCTCAAGGTCGCCAGGCCCAGACTCCCACCAGTGCCCACAGCAGTGCTGCCAGAGGCCTGCCCCCGGCTTGCTGGACTGAAGGGACGGTGCCAGGTGTCACAGGATTCTTACCGAGCCAGAGACCATAACTGTCTCTCCATTGGCAGGGTGTGGGGAGGGAGGCAGGGTGACTGCAGGCCACTGCAGACAAAGACAAGCATCGAAATTATATGAAGGCAAGAACACTAGGCCCGAAGGTGGAGACCCAGGCCGAGCTGAGCATCAGTGTCTTGGGGACACTTCGGCATTTACTCCCCATTCTTCCCCCAGCATGGCCCCGCCTAGGCTGCAGCCCTGAGCCTCTTCCCACATCTTCCCCATCCAAATACCACAGAGCCCCGACGGGTCTACCTGCCTCGACGTGTCACTCCTGGCCTGGATTCTGTGCCCTCTCCTGACAAATCCCCACTCATCCGCTCTCCAGGCTGTGGGCTCGTCTTTGTCTGCTGAGACCTCTGGGACAGTCCCTGTGGGGCCTGTTGCCTGAAGACTAAGGCCCAGATCTTAACCAGGCTCCCCCGGCATCTCGACCTGGGCCCGAGCCCATGGCCTCCTCCCCCTCCGCCCTCCCGCCCACGCCTGTCCGGCAGCCTTGCCTGGGGCCTGGTTTTCTGAGATAGGTTCACTCGCCTCCAGTCACCAATTCTTGCTGTCCTTACTGCCAGGGGACACCCTCAGCCCACCCCTGCATCTAGCCAAGTCTTACACATCTTTCTAGGACCATGCTGCAGACCAGGTGAGGGGCCCGTATGGGGGCAACCACAGCATCTGTCACACTTACTGGGACCATAGTGGGCTCTGCAGGAGAGGGACCCTGCCCGCCACACAGCCCAGGTCGGGCTGAAGGGTGGATGGGCAAGCCAGTCCCCGGGCCTCACTCCACCGCTTGCGTCCACAGCAGGATCCAGGCGTCCAGGCAAGGCCATGGCCCCTCTGAGGCTCTTCTGGGTGTGGCTGCTGGTTGCAGGGACCCAAGGTGAGCTGAGCCCCTGGGAAATGCCAAAAGCAAAAGTCCGTGAGGCTGCTGTGCCCTGGGTCTGCGTAGAATGCCCAAGAGAGGTTGTGCCCGGGGTCTGAAGCCCGGTGGTTAGCCGAATCTTCTCTCTTGCTTGAAGCACCTGGTATCCCAAGTGACTGTGGCTTGGAGGTTCCAGGGGCTCACCTGAGCTCAGGTGAGCTGCAGGTTACAGAGAGGACACCAAGGAATTCTCCATTCCGTCCAGAGGGAACCAGAGGAGCTGATCAAACCAGCAGTCACAGGGGGTGTTGTGGGGTCCATGGCCTTGGATGCAGGTCAGGCTTCCAGAAGGTCCCGGCTGCCTTTCCTCACATTCTTTACCACTGTGAGCCCCTGGAGTCTCATGCTTATCCTGAGGCCCCACGGAAGCCAGATGTGCCCCCAACTGAACTCAGCTCCTGCCCGGCTCTGCCAGCTCCTGTAGGGGAGAATGTTGGTGGGCGGAGTCCCAGAAGGACATGTGTGGGGTGGGAAGCCCATTCTCTGCCCTGGAAGTATTCTGCCTGTGCTCCCAGGGATCCCTAGGCCTGCTGCCCCCGCTAGGCCAGCACCCCCAAAACTGCAGACACCCTCAGGAGGGGTTAGCATGGGGCCGCCTTTCCCCCCACCGTCCTTCCCTCGGGGACCTGCCACCTCCAGTCCCGGTGCTGGAGAACCCAGGGGCTTCTCTGCCCCTGTTCTGTCTATGGAGTGAAGGGCTGAGACCCCTAAAACAAGGAACAGCGAGTTTAGCCTCCGTGTGGGGGGTCTGTATGTATCTTCCACTCCCTCCTCACAGAGATGCCCCTCAAGGAGAGGCGGGGGGACCTTAAAGCACTGGAAAACAAGCTCAGCAGGAGAGACCAGGACAGCGTGGGGACCCTGGAGGTTGGGGCGGGGGCGCTGCAGGCTCCAGCCTCACCCTCGCTGGTGTCTCCCTGCAGCCGTAAATGATGGCGACATGCGGCTGGCCGATGGGGCCACCACCAATGAGGGCCGCGTGGAGATCTTCTACAGAGGCCAGTGGGGCACTGTGTGTGACAACCTGTGGGACCTGACTGATGCCAGCGTCGTCTGCCGGGCTCTGGGCTTCGAGAACGCCACCCAGGCTCTGGGCAGAGCTGCCTTCGGGCCAGGTAGGGCCTGCTGTCCCCGTCCTCCAAGGCTGAGACCCACAGCACAGCCAGCTCCCGGGAGGGGCGAATCCCGTAAGACCAGACAGTCAGGCTTCAAAGACATGCAAATTGTATTCCTATTAATTTAGCAAGAGCAAACACTTTTTTTTTTTGAGATGGAGTCTCGCTCTGTCACCCAGGCTGGAGTACAGCAGTGTGATCTCAGCTCACTGCAACCTCCACCTCCTGAGTTCAAGCGATTCTCCTGCCTTAGCCTTCTGAGTAGCTGGGATTACAGGTACCTGCCACCACGCCTGGCTGATTTTTGTATTTTTTAGTAGAGACGGGGCTTCGCCATGCTGGCCAGGCTGGTCTTGAATTCCTAGCCTGAAGTGATCTGCAACCTCGGCCTCTGGAAGTGCTGGGATTACCACACCCAGCCTGAGAGTGAACACTTTCTATGGCGCCGAAGCCCTGTGGGTCCTGCTCCAATGGAACTGTGTCACCCATGCCTGGCTGGTGATGGTGGCCAGAGCTTGGGCAGGTTCAAGAGCTGGGCTGGGCTCATTCCCTCCGGCCCTGAAACTGCACTCCAGGGAGTTTATATTCTTGAAACAATTTCCCCTCAAAAGAGAAGTCTGTACGCAGAAAGATTTTCACTGATGCAGCAGTTGTGATTCTGGGGGAAAAAAATAATCCACCCACTATTTAGCAGCAAGGATAGTCACACAATTGCAGGATATGAACCTGATGTCACAGGGACAGGCACACAATTACAACACATGAATCTGATGTCCGCAGCAGCCAGTAAGCTTGATAAGCATGAAGCCTAAGTTCATGGCCTGACGTTGCAATCACAAATCCAACCCACGCTGGAATATCCACTGTGGTTCACCGGTGAAGGACATGCCCAACCAGCACGGGGAACCAAGGGCAGAGTCGCTCTGTGGGGCTGCTGGGTGCAGTCCTCACGCCCCCAGCCCTGCCATCTGCTGCGTCCACAGGATCGGGCCCCATCATGCTGGATGAGGTCCAGTGCACGGGAACTGAGCCCTCACTGGCCGACTGCTCATCCCTGGGCTGGCTGAAGAGCAACTGCAGGCATGAGAAGGATGCTGGTGTGGTGTGCACCAATGGTGAGTGGGGGCCCCAGCATGCCCTGGGGTCCCGTGGCCCCTGCCCGTCCCAGCACCTCCCCCCACACATGTGAAGCACACAAAGGTTCCTTCCACTACCGCCTGCCCATTCCGCATGGAGAGGCCCTGAATCCAGAGAGCCCACCAGCTCCCAGTCCCACAGGCCCAGACTCCTCCCCAGCCCCTTCTGGAGAAACACCCCGAGGAACCTGAGTGCGAGCCAGTGAGACACAGTCCCAGTAAGCACGACACCTGGCTCCAGTCTGACCTGAAATGCCAGCGCCCGCTCGGAAACACACTCCCCAGCATGGCAGGCTCAAGCCTGTCCTGGCGGAGGGAGGCCCAGCTACTCACAGCCGCAGCCTGCTTCCCCCCAACCCATCCTGATTTGCAGGGAACCCAGGCTGCTCTGCAGTTTGGAGCCCCTGGATCTGAGTTTTTTTTGTTGTTGTTGTTGTTTTTGAGATGGAGTCTTACTCTGTCACCCAGGTTGGAGTGCAGTGGCATGATCTCAGCTCTCTGCAACCTCTGCCTCCTGGGTTTAAACAATTCTGCCTCAGCCACCTAAGTAGTTGGGATTACACTGGCACTTGCCACCATGCCTTGCTAATTTTTGTATTTTAGTAGAGACAGGGTTTCACCATGTTGGTCAGGCTGGTCTTGAACTCCTGACCTGGTGATCCACCAACCTTGGCCTGCCAAAGTGCTGGGATTCCAGGCGTGAGCCATCGCATCCGGTTGGATTTGAGTTTCATGCTTTTCTTTCCTCTCCCGCTGAGGTGGCTCTTCCTGGGCTTGCCGCCCACTCCCCTTTGTCAGGAGTCCCTGAGGCAGGAGGGGTTGAATCCCAGGGAGCCCCTGTGCTCACATGGGACAAACAAGTGGCTGGAGCTGAGCCTGGCCTCACAGTGGGGGAAGCCCAGGAGACACCATGGGGCTGTCGGGGGTTCGGTGGGGGGAGGCAGGTGGGGGGAGCACGCGGGGCCGTGGGTGCAGGGCAAAAGCTCCTGTGGCAGGGGAGCTGTGGTGAGGAGCAGGTGGGAGGGAGCTGGAAGTCCTGCGACGGCTCAGGTGTGAGGAGGCCCAGGGTGAGCCCACCTGGTTGAAACGTCACAATTACTTCAAACCTATTAAAACCTTTGTGGCAAAGAAAGAACCTATGGGATTTAGTTTTGAGTTAGGCTTTGAGAGGGCTCAAAGAAGGGGGGAGGGTGCAGCACACTGACCCCGGACCCGCGAGCCTCCCATGACTTCTCCAGGCCTTGTGCCTCACAGGAGGCTGCTTGGGGACCCCCAGAGTTCTAAGATGGGGTTGCCACAGGACCCTGACTTTTCAGACCGTCTAAGCAGGCAGTGGTTTTGGTCTGAGGTAGGCAGCGTCTGTGGTGATTGACTGACTGAGACTGGGGAGTGGGGCTGCGAGTCAGCACCACCAAGTCCCCAGGCGGGGCTGCTGCCTGAATCCGAGAGAGCAGAACAGAGCGACGGGCCTGAAGCGGAGTTCTGGACAGGCTTGGTCAGTTCTCAGCTGCTCTGGTTCCACGGGGCTGGAAGGGGTGGGGCCTCGGGACTGAAAGGGGTGGAGCTCAGGACCGGAAGGGGTGGGCCTCGGGGCTGAAAGGGGTGGAGCCTTGAGGCTGGAAGGGGTGGGGCCTCGGGGCCGGAAGGGGTGGGGCCTCAGGGCTGAAAGGGGTGGAGCTCAGGGCTGGAAGGGGTGGGCCTCGGGGCTGGAAGGGGTAGGCCTCGGGGCTGAAAGGGGTGGAGCTCGGGGCCGGAAGGGGTGGGCCTCGGGGCTGAAAGGGGTGGAGCTCGGGGCTAGAAGGGGTGGGCCTCGGGGCTGACAGGGGTGGAGCTCGGGGCTGGAAGGGGTGGGGCCTCGAGGCTGGAAGGGGTGGGGCTCAGGGCTGGAAGGGGTGGGGTTTCAGGGCCCAGGGATCCGATACTGCAGGTCTCTCCTGTCCTTCATCTTCCTAGGAGCCTTCCAGAGTGGATGAGGCAGCCACAAATCCCCCACTTTCAGATGAAGACGCTGACCCCAGAGAGTGGCTGCGTCCTGGGTCCTAACACAGTCTGCTTCCCTCCCACCCGTTCTTAGAAACCAGGAGCACCCACACCCTGGACCTCTCCGGAGAGCTCTCAGAGGCGCTTGGTCAGATCTTTGACAGGCAGCAGGGCTGCGACCTGTCCATCAACGTGAGCGTGCAGGGCGAGGACGCCCTGGGCTTCTGTGGCCACACAGTCATCCTGACTGCCAACCTGGAGGCCCAGGCCCTGTGGAAGGAGCCAGGCAGCAATGTCACCATGAGTGTGGATGCTGAGTGCGTGCCCATGGTCAGAGACTTTCTCAGGTGAGCCGTCTCTTCCTCAGGCTCTGGGGCCGCCAGGGGCTTCATCCTCCTCCCCTCTTCAAAAGCAAACCCACATGCACATACACACCTGCACACACTCATGTGTGCACATGTATACACGCAGTCACACGTGCACTCACACAGTTGCACACACGCGTGCTCGCTCCCACGCTGTACACACTGGTATGCCGCAGATGGCTGTGCTGGAGAGGCGGGCCCAGGGCTCCCCTGCTGTCCTGTGGGGCCGGCATCAGCTCTCCCTCACTCTCCCCAGGTACTTCTACTCCCGAAGGATCGACATCACCCTGTCATCGGTCAAGTGCTTCCACAAGCTGGCCTCTGCCTACGGGGCCAAGCAGCTGCAGGGCTACTGCGCAAGCCTCTTTGCCATCCTCCTCCCTCGGGACCGCTCATTCCAGATGCCCCTGGACCTGTATGCCTATGCACTGGCCACTGGGGACCCCCTGCTGGAGAAGCTCTGCCTGCAGTTCCTGGCCTGGAACTTCGAGGCCTTGACGCAGGCTGAGGCCTGGCCCAGCGTCCCCACAGCCCTGCTCCAATTGCTGCTGCCCAGGAGCGACCTGGCTGTGCCCAGCGAGCTGGCTCTGCTGAAGGCTGTGGACACCTGGAGCTGGGAGGAGCATGCCTCCCACGAGGAGCTGGAGGGCTTGGTGGAGAAGGTCCGCTTCCCCATGATGCTCCCTCAGGAGCTCTTTGAGCTGCAGTTCAACCTGTCCCTGTACTGGAGCCATGAGGCCTTGTTCCAGAAGAAGAGTCTGCAGGCCCTGGAGTTCCACACTGTGCCCTTCCAGTTGCTGACCCGGTACAAAGGTCTGAACCTCACTGAGGATGCCTTCAAGCCCCGGATTTATACCTCGCCCACCTGGAGTGCTTCCGTGACGGACAGTCGCTGGAGTGCGCAGAAGTCACAGCTGGTCTATCAGCCCAGAGGGGCTTCTTCACTCAAATACTCTGCTAATGACATCCAAGCCCACTTCAGCTACAGATACTACTACCCCTATCAGTCCTTCCAGACCCCACAACACCCCAGCTTCCTGTTCCAGGACAAGTGGGTGTCCTGGTCCCTGGTCTACCTCCCCACCATCCAGAGCTGCTGGAACTACGGCTTCTCTTGCTCCTCAGACGAACTGCCCGTCCTGGGCCTCACCAAGTCGGGCCCCTCAGATAGCATGATCGCCTACGAAAACAAAGCCCTGATGCTCTGCGAAGGGCTCTTCGTGGCAGACGTCACCAACTTCGAGGGCCTGAAGGCTGAGATTCCCAGTGCCCTGGCCACCAACAGCTCAAAGGGCACCTCCTTCTTTCCGTGCCCAGCAGGGCACTTCAGTAGCTTCCGCACGGTCATCCGCCCCTTCTACCTGACCAACTCCTCGGGCGTGGACTAGATGGCGTGGGCCAGGGGCCGGCAGGGACAAGGGTGGTAAGATCCCAGGACACCCTCGCGGCAGGCTCCTCTCTTGGCTTCCTTCCTCTCTGCAACGACCTTCAACAGCCGGCCACCAGATGGCCCCCTACTCCCCTGAGCGCTCAGCGTGGAGAAATTACTGGGAGGCTTCCACAAGTGTGCACCAGGAGTTCTCACCCCCCCACCAGTGTCCAGGTTGGGAAGCACCAAGACGCCCTTGAGGCCGCTCTGGGGTCCCCCCCCCCCGCCCCGCTCAGTTTGCCTTTGTCACTGCTCTGAGATCATTACAGTTACACTGTGGTTGCTACATCTATTTGTACAGAAAGTGTTATTGGGTCCATACCATGTTTGGACATCGGGTGTGCCAGGCTTTGGGGGCAGGGAATGAGGGAGAGTCCCTGTCCTCGTGAAGCTGCGGGCTAGTGGGGGAGACAGGGAGCAGGAAGCACACCCCAGCCCGGAGCAGTGACACAGTGTGACACAAGCAGGAGGGTGTGTGCCACTGCATGCATGCATGTGGGTGTGTGATTGTGGGTGCATAGGTGTGTGGTTTCTTTCTTTTTTGAGATGGAGTCTCTGTCACCCAGGCTGGAGCACACTCCTGCACCCTCGGCTCACTGCAACCTCCACCTCCCTGGTTCAAGTGATTCTCCAGCCTCAGCCTCCTGAGTAGCTGGGATTACAGGTGCCTGCCATCATGCCCGGCTAATTTTTGTATTTTTATAGAGACAGTGTTTCACCATATTGGCCAGACTGGTCTCAAACTCCTGACCTCAGGTGATCCGCCCACCTCAGCCTCCCAAAGTGCTGGGATTACAGGCGTGAGCTGCTGCGCTGGGCCTATGGGTGGGTGTGCTTTTGAGAGCATGACCACCTGCTCATGTCTGACGGGAAGGAAAGGGTGCTGAGGCGGTAAGGTCAGGGCTGCACCTCTGGGACTGGTCGGGTCTCTGGAAGACAGGAGCAGGCTGGGTGGTGGACACCAGGAGACAGCGGACTGCGGAAGCTGAGGGGAGAAGAAAGAACAGCAGGAGTTAGAGTCCTTCACTCTGGAAATCCTTGTGCACAGGGACAGTGGACAGAGATTCTCATCTCAGCCTTGTAAGAGTTAAAAATCTGAAACAATGTCAGTACCCACCAACAGGGTGCTTGACCGCAAATAAAAGACACCCAGGCCGGGGCTGAGTGAGGCAGGGGAGAGGTATGCTAGAAAGATATTGGGAAGCACAGAGTCTCAGGGGAGGCTGGGGGCACACTGGATGCCGGGGGGGACATCCGTGAGAATGCCATAGTGGGTTCTGGGCACTGAGTGCTGGCTGCTGCCAGCCAGGCTTCTCCCTGGCCCGTTGCAGGCACAGAGTCCCCAAGGAGGCACCAGCTGGGCCGACCTCAGGCTGGCACCTGCCGCTGTACCCGAGTCTGGGAAGACAAGAGTGGGGACTGTGTTGGCCTCTGGAACAGGAGTGGCACAGGGGCTCCCCTAATGGGACGGAGGTTCAGGTGCTGGACAGCCAGACAGTGGCAGAAGCCCCATCTACCCTTTCCCCACGGGTACTGCCAGGAACAAAAGCAGGCTCACAAAACCTCCTGCCCACTAAGGCAGCTGGTCCCCTGACCCCCCACCTCCAGACTGTGCGTCCAGCCCAGGGTCACCATCCTGGCAAGACATCCCCTCCTCCACATGTTGTTTGTTTTGAGACGGTCTTATTCTGTTGCCCAGGCTGAAGTACAGTGGTGCCATCTCAGCTCACTGCAAACTCTGCCTCCTGGACCCAAGCGATTCTCCTGCCTCAGCCTCTGGGACTACAGAGGACCTAGGACTACAGATGTGCGCCAGCATACCTGGCTAATTGTTGTTGTTGTTGTTGAGACTGAGTCCCGCTCTGTCGCCCAGGCTGGAGTGCAGTGGTGCGATCTTGGTTCACTGCAACCTCCACCTCCCGATTTCAAGCAGTTCTCCTGCCTCAGCCTCCCGAGTAGCTGGGATTATGGGCGCCCACCACCATGCCCAGCTAATTTTTTGTATTTTTAGTAGAGACGGCATTTCACCATGTTGGCCAGGCTGGTCTCAAACTCCTGACCTCGTGATTCACCCGCCTCGGCCTCCCAAAGTGCTAGGATTACAGATGTGAGCCATCATACCCAGACGTTTTTTTTTTTTTTTTTTGCATTTTTAGTAGAGTCGGGATTCTGCCATGTTGCCCAAGCTGGTCTCAAACTCCTGGGCTCAAGCAATTTGCTCACCTGGGCCTTCCAGAGTTCTGGAATTACAGGCAGGAGCCACTCTGCTCCGCCTACCTCCCCCGCTTCTCTTTTGATCCTGTGGACAGTTTAGCAGCTGATGGGCTACATTGCACCATGGACCACCCCCAACGCCTCTATTGGGGACGCACCACAATGAGATCAGGAAGAAGAAGGAAACATGACGTCAGGGTGGAGGCGTGGCAGACACAGCAAAGACCAGAATCACAGCCTCCGTTTCTCCACTGGTCAGTCTCCCTCCTGCTCTGCATTCCCTGGCATCTCAGGGCCAGGGAAGGTAACTGGAGTTTTCCTTCCAGAGAACTCTGAGCCCCGGGGGTCCTGTCTGCAAGGAAGCTGTAGCCCTGCGTGGAGCTGGTAGATGCGGGGTGTGAGAAATCACCTGAGTCCTTCGGTGCCGCTTGCAGTTTTGAGCAGCAGCCCTGTTCCCCCGGGACAGTCAGAACCAACCATCCCAGCCTTCCAAACACTCCTCCCTTCTTCACCTGCTCACCCACGGGCTCAGTGGTCCCAGAGGTGAATCCGCATCTTCACTGCCAATTCGAGGGGACGTGGAGATATCTCGTGGTGGAAACGTTCCTCTCTTGGGTGTAGAACGCCTGTGCCAGCAGAACCCAGGTGGAACCTTTGCTCTGGGTGATGGGTGCTGCTCAGGTCACCTGGCTCACACCTGTGCATTCTGAACAGGGAGAACTACACATGGGCTTTGCAAGCTGGTGCGTCCACAGTGGGAGGACAGCATTTTCTTGTCTACAGTGAGTGGTGAGAGGGTGTACGGGGCAATCTGGAGTCAAGGACTTCCGGGCCTGGCTCGTCTGCCACCCAGCATATCCGCAGACCCAGGCTCTTGCATTTTGCCCTTCACCAACTTCCTGAGCCTGAGGCTTCATCCCAGCCTTCCTGTTTCATGAGCCCTTGAATGCATGATGGGTGACATATGTGACCATGAGGCTGTGGCCTGGCTGCAGCTCCTGAGTCACCTGCATGTGTGTGGGTGGCCAGGAGGGCGGGAAAGGTGTTTGGTCAGCAAAGGGCTGGTTGCACTGAGTGCCGTATAGGATGGGGGCATTCAGATCTAGAGTAAGTGTCAATTCCTGGGGAGCAAGTGGCTGCTCCTCCGATGGAAAGGGTCGACTGAAAGCCACAGCCATCGGGGAGCTGGCACTGAATGAGGGCCTGGGAGCACGAGGTCTGCTCCCATCAGCCTTGGTGACGCGGCAGCCCCACTCCCTCCTGCCAGGCCACCTCTCAGCAGAGCAGGCCCTGGAGGCCAGGGAGGCGCACAACGATGCTCTATGACAACTATCCCCACACCCTGGGGCAGGCACCCAGCATGGGACCACCATGGGGCCTTTCAGGGAACAGTCGGGGCAGAAGCATCCTCACCTCCGTGGCCATTCCCAGACACCTGTCCTGCCCTCTTCCCAAAGCTCACGCATACTCATTCTTCCACCCTCCTCCCTCTAGCCCTGGCATCTTACCAGACCCTGAGCTGCTTCCACTGGTCACAAGGCCCAGGCCCGCTTCCCTCCATCTGCACAGAAAATGAGATTGGCCGCTCAGGGTTCTGCCCAAAGCGAGGTCCCTTTCTGCCAGGCAACAGGCTACTCCCATCTGGAATGAGCCCACAGTCCAATCTGAAACAGATTTGTGTTTTCTTCCACCTCCATCACAGATATTAGGGAATGCCCCGTCAGGCCCTAGGGGAGGCCTCAGGTGCCCTGGGTGGAGGGTGGGGAGACCTTGGCATAGATGCCAATCACCCATGCCTCCAGAGACTGCCCATGCTCCTGAGGGCCATGTCCACCTGTGTCCTTCCAGCTCACGGAGGGCAGCTCAGGACCCATGCTCAAATGTTTGGGTCAAAGCTGGTGGTGCTGGAAAGAGTGAGTCTTCCTGCCAAGGAGGGCCCTGCTCAGCTCCAAACCACTGCATGCTCCTGGGTGGTCCTCCCAGCGGGCCTGCCACAGACCCCTCAAGCCCCTCATCCTGGCCTTTCGGATCTTAAGGCCACAGGCAGGGCAGCTGCACTGGCAGACGGGTGGCCTCATGCTCTGACACCAAACTTGGGTCTCTAGTAAAGAGGCAGGAGCCACTCCCCAAGTAGGGCATGTGTCTCCTCAAAAGTCCACAGGGATCTAGCCGAGATGGGGCCCGCTTCTAAGGGACCAAGGGGCACGCATATAGGGCTCCCACTGGTGTTCACTTTGGTCCAATGTGACGACTGCAGCGTGATGGGTTGGCAGGAAGCAGACAGAATGAGATAGCCAGTGTACTCCTAAGGCAGGACATGTGTGTGCACGCATGTGTGTGCAGGCATGTGTGTGTCCAGGCGTGTGTGTGCGCACACGCATGAGAGAGACAGAGACGGTGGGGGAAGGAATTGCCGTCAGCACCTGCTGCATGCACGTGCAGAGCCGTGTTCATTTACCCAGCCAGCCACAGCTGAAACAGAGGCGCATCTTTCTTCACCTGGTGTAACCCAGGAGCGGCTCCTCACCACGTCCTCAGCCCCGGAGCCCCTGCCCTGCAGCTCAGTCACTGGGTTAATGGCCAAGAGGACCTTTGGGGAAGGCCAGGAAGCAGACTCTTGGTACTGTAAGTCCTTGTCATTTTATCACGGGGTCCTTTCTCTCAGAGATTTGACCACCTTTCCTTTGAAGGGGCTCGGGGTGATCCAGGAATTGGGTGAGCAGCCAGGACTCTATTGTGATGGTGCAAAGTGCCTGTTCACCGGATCTTGAGCTTTGCTTTTCTTTCTGCTTTTTTTTGTTTGTTTGTTTTTGAGATGGAGTCTTGCTCTGTTGCCCAGGCTGGAGTTCAGTGGTGCAGTCAGCTCATTGCAACCTCCACCTCCCAGGTTCAAGTGATTCTCCTGCCTCAGCCTCCGAGTAGCTGGGATTACAGGCGTGCAACCCTCCCCCGATCCCCGCCACCCCCAGCTAATTTTTTGTATTTTTAATAGAGACGGGGTTTTACTATATTGACCAGGCTGGTCTTGAACTCTGACCTCAGGTGATCCACCTGACTTGGCCTCCCAAAGTGCTGGGATTACAGGCATGAGCCACTGTGCTCAGCCCTGATTGTGAGCTTTTCGAATGCTACAGATGAGGTGAGGGTTTTGCAAGCTGCCAGCCTGTTTTGGCCCCATGCCCCTCCTCCCTATGGCCATCAGGAAGCACTTTCAATTGCAGCAGCTCCAGAGAGCCTCTCTGACCTACACAGAGAAGCCACAGGGCATTTTCTAGGAGGCCGGTGCTTCCTTCCCTGCACATTTCCCTGGGCTTCGGGGGAGGAGAGCTTCCTGGGTCTGTCCAGAGTCGAGGACAGCAATTGACGGCACACAGCATGCGCTCCAGGCTTCCTGGCTCCTCAGTGCCCTGGATTCCTTTCTCTACAACACACTGAGGAATTCACGGGCCATCCGGGCCTCCAGTTTTCAGTCAAGCAATTGAGAAGATAATTAACACCACTCCCAGCTGCTCACGCTAGCGCACAAAGCCAAAATCTCTCATGCATGCACCTGTACTGGCTATTTTCAGCTTCAGCTTCCTATAATGAAAGCGCAGCATGGCAGGGGCTCATATGACATTTTTCTTTATTTTCTGTCGCATAAAAGGGAGAAGTCATCCCTTCTGGAGGTAGACTTCTTCCATTTGTACACCATTATTTCATGCCTGCCACCCACAAGCCTACCCTCATGATCTATAATGGCTGCTGAGATTCCAGCCATCACTTCTGCCTTTCAGGCAGCAGAAAAGGACAAAAACTTTTCCTAGCTGTCTATCCCAAGACTGAGCACCTCTTTATTTTTGTTTATTTTATTTTTTTTTTTTTGAGACAGTGTCTCACTGTCACCCAGGCTGGAATGCAATGGTGTGATCGTAGTTCACTGCAGCCTTGACCTCCTGAGCTCAAGTGATACCCCACCCCAGCCTCCTGAGTAGCTGGGACCACCACGCCCAGTTAATTTTTGAGCTTTTCTAGAGATAGGGTCTTGCCATTCTGCCCAGGCTGGTCTCAAATGCCTAAGCTCAAGCAATCCTCCCACATGGGCATCCCAAAGTGCTGGGATTACAAGTGTGAGCCACAGCACCCTGCCTACCAGTGAGATTTTTTATTTTATTTTATATTTTTTATTTTTTTTAAGATGGAGTTTCACTCTTGTTGCCCAGGCTGGAGTGTAATGGCGCAATCTTGGCTCACCGCAACCTCCACCTCCCGGGTTCAAGTGATTCTCCGGCCTCAGCCTCCTGAGTAGCTGGGATTACAGGCATGAGCCACCGAGCCCAGCCTCGTACTAACTTTTTTAACAGCCAGCATTCTTAGTTGCAACCAACAGAAACCACTTCTGGTTAATTTAAACAGAAAAAAGATTTGTGGAAAAAATTATGAGGCTCACAGAATTAATGGGAAGCCTACAGAAAGAGGCTCAGGAGTTGAGCAGGAATTAAATAAGGTGACTAAGCAGTGAACTTTTGCTAAGTAACAAACTGCTCCAGCTCGGTAGCTGAAAACAATACTCATTCATCCGATTTGCCCTGTGGGTTGTCCCTTCAGCTGGGCTTACCTGGGAGGGCTCGCCTTTTCCCCAACGTGCTGGCTGGCTCCCTCATATCAAAGGCCTTACCTGGGAGAGCTGGGAAGGTGGGGCTTCTCCCTCCACAGGGTGTCATTCTGGTGGACACTAACCCAGGCTTGGTCACATGGTGGCAGTGTTCCATGATATGGAATGCAGAACCTTTTTTTTTTGGCTGGGTGTGGTGGCTCAGGCCTGTAATCCCAGCACTTTGGGAGGCTAAGGTGGGCAGACCACTTAAGGTCAGGAGTTCAAGACCAGCCTGACCAACATGGTGAAACTGAATCTCTACAAAAAATATAAAAATTAGCCATGTGTGATGGCACGTGCCTGTAATCCCAGCTACTGGGGAGGCTGAGGCAAGAGAATCACTTGAACCGGGGAGGCGGAGGTTGCAGTGAGCTGAGATCATGTCACTGCACTCCAGCCTGGGCAACACAGTGAGACTTCATCTCAAAAACAAAAAACATCTTTTTTTTTTTTTTTAGAATCTCACTCTGTTGCCCAGGCTGGAGTGCAAGTGGTGATCACATGTATGGCCCGATCACGGCTCACTGCAGCCTTGACCTCCTGGGCTCAAGCAGTCCTCCCACTTCTGTCCCTTAGCCTCCTGAGTAGCTGGGACTACAGGCACCTGCCACCACACTTGCCTAATTTTTAAATTGTCTGTGGATACTGGGTCTCGCTATGTTGCCCGGGCTGGTCTTGAACTCCTGAGCTCAAGCAATACACCCACCTTGGCCTCCCAAAGTGCTGGGATTGCAGGCATGAGCAACCACGCCCAGCCTAACCTTCGAGGCTTCTTGAGGTCCAGGCTTGGAAGACACACATATCACACGACCAGCATAGATCCAAAGGTGGAAAATAGACCCCACCTCCTGATGGGAGTTGCTGCGAAGAATTCATGACCATTTGTAATTGGCCATACCCAGGAAGCTGAAGACCTCTGGACTTGGAATAATCAGGTTGGGATTGACATAGAGTTGCTCACTGCCCCCATGGGACACTGGATTCAGGCTGTGGCCGCTGTCACGACCCACAGCAGGCATTTGAACCACTCCTGCCTTACTGAGAGCCCTGCTCTAGGATCAAAGCCCCGTGAGGCCATCTGAGAGCAGCCGCCTGGGCCTCGCAGCTCACAGGAAGGCGGGCTTCCCAAAGGCAGAAGGAGATTCAGTGCATTGAGAAACAGCTAAGTTTATTCCGGCATCCAGAGACTGGAATATTGTACAGCTTCTCAAAATTTGTGGCCCCCAAATGTACTGACTTAAAAGATCTTCATGATACAATATCAATTGGGTTTTTTGTTTTGTTTTGTTTTGAGATGGAGTCTCGCTCTGTCGCCCAGGCTGGAGTGCAGTGGCGCGATCTTGGCTCACTGCAACCTCGACCTCCCAAGTTCAAGCAATTCTCCTGCCTCAGCCTCCTGAGTAGCTGGGACTACAGGTGTGTGCCACCAAGCCCGGCTAATTTTTGTATTTTTAGTAGAGACAGGGTTTCACCATGTTGCCCAACATGGTCTCAATCTCTTGACCTCATGATCTGCCTGCCTCAGCTTCCCAAAGTGCTGGGATTACAGGCAGGATCCCACCTGCCTGGCCTGGCCCAAGTTTTTCTAAAGAGTAACTTGTGGAACAATCCTGTACAGAACATTCACTGGCTGGCTGTTGGTCTCCATCCCCCACTCTTCCTCCATCCCCAAATGACCTATACATGCCTTCAGGGAACCATCCCACTGGGCAGCAGCCTGGGGTGATCCGGAGAGGAACTTGGGGAATCCATCCTCTTTGCCACGAGAATTGGATTGGGATGGATTTGGCTAAGAGGGAGAAGAGCATGTGACTTGTGTTAGCACCTTTGCTGGGAAGGGGAATCATGGATGACCCTTTCACATCGGAAACACTGTGTGCCCCTCATGAAGGGAAATGTTTCTTAACAGCAGCCTCCTGGCTATTCAGGCATTCACACCCAGGTTCTGGCCACACCCTTGCACAAATACACTCAGGAACTCACTGAAAGGGCTGGGCTTCCTCGTGCCCCACTCATGTGGCCCAAGGAGGTGGCAGACCCTGGGCCTGAGTGAGAGCTGGACAGAAATGGTTTGATGTGGCAGCAGCTGGTCTTCTGAAAGAATGTCACTGGGGCGAAGCCAGGAGCTTGGAGCCAAGCATGTGGAAATTGCAAAACGGAGAGAAAGAATGCAGGCCTCCTTCCACCACTCCCGCATGCTTGCATTAGCACTCCAGGTGTCACGTGCGCGTTCTGTCTGCAGGCCTCCTTCCCCACTCCCACGTGCTTGCATTAACACTCCAGGTGTCACATGCGCGTTCTGTCTGCACACAGGCATGCACCACATGTGTGCATTTGCACATGTGCATTCAAAAGCCCAGTTCAGGAGATTCTCACAGAGGCTCCTCCAGGCTGAGCTCGGGGTTACCAGCAAGAGGACTGGGGGCACTGTTCCCCAGGGGCTCAGTCAGGGCTGTGATAGAATAAGAAATAGATATTCTCAGTTTTGTGGGTTTTTTTCTGAGATGGAGTCTCGCCCTGTCGCCCAGGCTGGAGTGCAGTGGCACGATCTCGGCTCACTGCAACAACTTCTGCCTCCTAGGTTCAAGGGAGTCTCCTGCCTCAGCCTCCTGAGTAGCTGGGATTACAGGCACCTGCCACCATGCCCAGCTAATTTTTGTATTTTTAGTAGAGACAGGGTTTCGCTATGTTGGCCAGGTTGTTCTTGAACTCCTGATCTATCCACCTCAGCCTCCCAAAGTGATGGGATTACAGGCATAAACCACAGTGCTGGGCAAGGAATATATATTCTATTTGGTTTTTGTTCTCGGTTCCTGGGTTCCCAGCACAAAGCTCCTAAAACCCTTGAAATTTTCTGAGTGAGAGAGTTGAGAAAAACGTCTTTTGTTTTTCATAAGGAACCCCTTTCCACCATCCCTTGTAATGCTAATTAGGTGACTGGCGGTCCCTAGCAAGCCTCAGGATCGGGGATACTGCCCCAGGAACCCACCATGGGATTAGTGGACTGAAACTTTCAGACTCACCCCTTGACTTCCAGGAAGGCGGAGGGGCCAGGGATTGAGTCAATTACCAGTGGCCATGATTTTATCAGTCAAGGTCACATAGTGGAACTTCCATGAAAGCTTTAAGAGAAAGGTCTCGGAGAACTTCAGGTTGATGAGTGAACCCATGAGCCGGGAGACTGGCACAGCCAGCACTCTGCAGGGACAGAAGCGCCTGCTCCAGACCCTTCTGGACCTCGGTCTGTGTGTGTCTCCATCTGGCATCATTTATCATCAACCCAAGACCCTAAGGAAAGTTCTGTGAGCCATTCCATAGCAACTCACCACACCTGAGGAGGAGGCTGTGGGAGCCACCAATAGCCAGTCATCCGCCAGACACCGTGGCTCACGTCTGTAATCCCAGCACTTTGGGAAGCTGAGGTGGGCGGATCACCTGAAGTCAGGAATTCAAGACCAGCCTGGCCAACATGGTGAAACCCCGTCTCTATAAAAATACAAAAATTAGTTAGGCATGGTGGCACGCACTTGTAGTCCCAGCTACGAGGGAGGCTGAGGCAGAAGAATTGCTTGAACCCGGGAGGCGGAGGTTGCAGTGAGTTGAGATCGCGCCATTGCACTCCAGCCTGGGCAACAAGAGTGAAACTCTGTCTCAAAAAAAAGCAAATCACCAAACCTGAAAACCTGAGGATGGGGTCCTGGGAGCTCCCAGTAGCAAATCACCAAACCCAAGAAGGGGGTCATGGAAGCCCCCAGTTTGTAGCCAAGTTGGGCCGAAATGTGGGCAAGCTGAGGACCCTCTGCTTGTCCTCCGGTTCCAATGTGGGGGGCAGTCTTGAACTCCTAACCTATAGGTCTGTGCTAACTCCAGATACTTTCAGGACTGAATTAACTCACGCCTGTAATCCTAACACTTTGGGAAGCCGAGGCAGGAGAATCTCTTGAGCCCAGGAGTTTGAGACCAGCATGGGCAACATAGTGAGACCCCATCTGTACAAAAAAATTTTAAAAATAGCAGGGCATGGTGGCAGGAGGTGGAAGGATCGCATAGCTGCAGTGAGCTATGATGGCACCACTGCACTCCAGCCTGGGCAAAGAGTGAGACACTGTCTCAGGAAAATAAAAAAACCAGAGAACTACTCAGTATGGGGGAGGCAAGCCCACACACTGGGTGTCAGAAGTAGAGACAATTTTCATTTAGAGTCTAATGGGAGGAGAGGAGATAAACAGACCACAGCAGAGATGGAGAGAAAGGCACGACTGCCAGGAGGGAGGGAGGGAAGTGAGCTGGAGCCTGGCTGGAGGGACGCAGCCGGGGTATTGACCCTGCACTGTGACCCAAAGACAAAAGGAGGGAGGGTCCAGAGATGGTTTGGGCAGAGCCCAACATTCCGAGGAGTGGGAGTGGGGTCTCAGGAGGACCAGGTCAGCCCATCCCGAGGGCTGAACTCAGGGCCATCACTGTACTGCCCAGGGCCAGGCAGGATGGGCGGGGCCTGAGTCAGGCTGTCCAGCCCTGCCTCCTTATCAGAACTGGCTCAAGTCGGGGGGCAGCCAGGAGCAGGCCTGCAGATCTCTGCTTCACCTAAGCTTGCCAGTGTCTCTGACCCCTCAGCCCCCCAGAGCAGGGCCCAGTCTCCAGGTTTTCCGGCCCACCTCACATCCTGGGGGTTACATGATGCCCAGACCTGACTCTGGGGAAGGGACAGGAATGGGGAGCTTGGTCTCAGTTTCCCGGGGCAGCCCAAACAACAGACATTTCCTGGGGGTCTTAATAGGAATTTCCTTTTCCCCCTGCTCTGGAAGCCAGGAGTCTCAGACCAGAGTGTGTGCAGGGCTGGCTCCTTCTGGAGGCTCTGAGGGACAATCTGTCCCAGCCCTGTCTCTCAGCTTCTGGTGGCTCCTGGCCATCCTCGGTGCTCCTCGGCTTGTGGGTGCACCACACTGGCCTCCACCTCTGGCATCACGTGGCATTCTTCTCTCTGGGTCTCTAATCTCCCTCTCCTTTCCCCTGCAAGGACACCAGCCACTGGGTTCAGGGCCTGCCCTATATGCAGGGTGATTTCATTTTGAGATCCTTTTTTTTTTGAGACGGAGTCTCCTTCCATCACCCAGGCTGGAGTGCAGTGGTGCGATCTCGGCTGACTGCAACCTACGCCTCCTGGGTTCAAGTAATTCTCTGCCTCAGCCACCAGAGTAGCTGGGATTACAGGCGCCCGCCCCCACACCCGGCTAATTTTTGTATTTTTAGTAGAGACAGGGTTTCACCATGTTGGCCAGGCTGGTCTCGAACTCATGACCTCAGGTGATCTGCCCATCTCGGCCTCCCAAAGTGCTGGGATTACAGGCATGAGCCACCGTGCTCGGCTGAGAGCCTTGATTGTATCTGCAAAGACCCTCTATCCAAATAAAGTCACAGCCACAGGTATTGGTGGTCAGGACGCAGATGTATCTTTCTGGGGGACGGAATTCCTCCCACAGGAGGCTGTTCAGGGTTCTAGGAATCCAGGCTGTTTGGCCGTCAAGTGCATTCTCTTATCCAAGTCCTGCTGGCAGCCAGGTGGAAGTTGGGTGTGGGATGGAGTCCTGGCTCCCCGGAGGACCTTCCCACACCCTCATCCTCCCACTGCAAGGCTCCTGGATGTCAGAACCCATGGGGGCCCCCAGGGCTGCTTCTCTCACAGGAACGTGCTGAGATCTCCAGCCCCCCTGCCATGCGTGGAGTGGATATTCAGAATCTGAACGTCTCGAGCTGTTTCCTGGGAGACGGCTCCCTTTGAGATCCAGGCTCTTTGACATAACTTTGGCAAACCTCCACGTTTGGTGAATCCCTTGGCCGTGACCACCTCCTTGCATCGGGGACCAGTGCTGGCTTCCGTGGGGGCATCAGGAAGTGGCTGCAAATTTGACTTTAGAAACAGCGAATTCAGTCAATGTGAGGATGCCGGTGGTGGGCTTGGTGAGAGGATTTGTGTGAGTCACTAATCACAGCATCTTAAAAAGATCCGAGAGGCCGAATCAAAGAAACTGTGGAAAAGACAGGTTTTGGCTTAATATGAGGAAGTGTTTTCTAATAGAGTGGGACAGAGACAAGACGGCTGACAGTGGAAGGAGCCAGTCCTGGAGGCCTGCCAGGCGCTTTAAGAAGGAGGTAGCAGCTCCTGAGACTGGGGCTTGGGACCAGAGCTCCAGTCCTTAGTTTCAGCACTGAGTCCCTTCTCCCCTCCCCCGACTCCTTGTCTGTAAAAGCCCTGATGACTTCTAGGATCCTTTCCATCTCTCAAGTCAAAGCAAGTGGCCCTTTTGACTTGGGGACAGGCCAAGAGACAGTGCTTTGCTGCTCCTCACTCAGTTCCAGCACCCAGGTGACACCAGTCAGCCATTATCTGTTTAAAGAGCACATCTGGTCTCCAGGTTCCAGGCCAGTCTTCTCAAGGAGCCAGCGCTTTCTAAATGCAGACCCGCTTTTGGGATTTTCGCAAATCAACACCCAGTTTTATCCATCAGGTGAGTCATTCCACCATCCCCGGGCAGAGTCGAGGGTGGAGGGACTGAACATGAAGCCCGTGGCACTTTAGCTTTAGGCTCCCAAACCTTCTCCCCGGCCCCATCTACATGCTTCCTTGTAAAATCCAGTTTCTGCCATTCCTGCAAAGTCAGTTTACCAAGAAGCCTCCATCCTCTACCATCCCTTGGGCGATATCTGGTCACCCTGGCCTGCCTTCAGCCAGAATCCTGTTAGGCTGGTTGAGCTGGAATCCCCCTGACCCCCATGCTTCCTCTTAGTAACTCCCCGCTCTGACCCCCACCCTGCTCCCTGGCTGGAAATCCACTTGGCAGGACTACATTCCCACTCTTCCCACGGCAGGCCCCCAATGCAGGTCCCTGTGCCTGTCAAGATGGCCCCAAGTCAAATCAGCCTCGCTGTGCTCCCACAGGTGTCACTGAATTTTTCTTTTTCTTTCTTTTTTTTTTTTTGAGACAGAATCTCACTGCTGCCTGGGTTGGAGTTTAGTGGCGCGATCTTGGCTCACTGCAACCTCTGCCTCCCGGGTTCAAGCGATTCTCCTGCCTCAGCCTCCTGAGTAGCTGCGATTACAGGCACCTGCCACCATGCCCAGCTAATTTTTGTATTTTCAGTAGAAACATGGTTTCCCCATGTTGGCCAGGCTGGTCTCAAACTCCTGACCTCAGGTGATCCACCCGCCTCAGCCTCCCAAAGTGCTGGGATGAGTCACCACACCCAGCCATCATTTTCTTTAATATGACCAACAGAAAGCCCTCTACCTGGGCAAACTGGGAGGGTCGGCCACCCCAGGTAAGGAGCCGACAGCAGCCCCTGGTGGTCTCTCCATAAAGAAAGATGCTTTCCCATTCCCATCACCTAGCCCCAGAAATCCAGGCTCTGGTTGACAAGTTCTTTTCAGCTGGGCACTGTGGGAGGCTCGCTCCCACAAGCGGGTGGATTGCTTGAAGCCAGGAGTTCAAGACCCACCTGGGCAACATGGTGACACCCACCTTCCCAAAAAATACAAAGATTAGCCAGGCATGGTGTGGTGTACCTATGGTCCCAGCTACTGGAGGCTGGGGCAGGATGACCACCTAAGCCCAGGGACATTGAGGCTGCAGCAAGCCGAGATGGCACCACTGCACTCCAGCCTGGGGACAGAGTGAGAACCTGTCTCAAAAAAAAAAAAAAAATTATTGTAGTGCATGCGTATGACTTCTTCTTCTAGAACATTCTTTTTGTTCATTTGTTTGTTTTTGAGACCGAGTCTCGCTCTGTTGCCCAGGCTGGAGTACAGTAGCTCAATCTTGGCTCACTGCAACATCTTCCCCCCGAGTTCAAGCGATTCTCCTGCCTCAGCCTCTTGAGTAGCTGGAATGACAGGTGCTCGCCACCCTGCCCAGCTAATTTTTGTATTTTGAGTAGAGATGGGATTTCACCACGTCGGCCAGTCTGGAACATTCTTTTTCTTCTTTACCAGGTTAATTTCTATATGTGCTTCTGGGCTCTCTCAACCTTTGAGCACCCTCAGGCCACTGGGCTCCTACTAAACGCGGCCTGTGTGTCTGCAGTTCTAACTGCTCCAGCGACACCCATGCTGCTG
This sequence comes from Cheracebus regulus, assembly GCA_963574635.1. Classification (NCBI taxonomy): domain Eukaryota; kingdom Metazoa; phylum Chordata; class Mammalia; order Primates; family Pitheciidae; genus Cheracebus; species Cheracebus regulus. Next base: position 9,153 of record CAUYQU010034391.1, on the reverse strand, counting down.
GTCCTCCGGCCACACTCTGGGAACCAGGGGCTTAGCCTTCATGACCTCTGAGAGTGCCTCTCAGGCATCCAAGTCTCAGCCCCACCCTGTGACCGAAGCACACTCTGTGTCCCCACAGCCAGACTGAATTCATCCTTCCCACCATCCCTTTCTGGGGAAGCCCAGCACCCAGTGGGAACACAGTTAGCCCTTAAGTCTTTGCTGAATGAATGAATGAAACTATGTATTGAAACAAAAGGTCAGTATAAACCTATATGTCCACCTTCACTACATCTATACCTGAGAAGGAAACCCCCAGAACTCCGAACATGAATCCTACTTGAGTCACAAGTGGAGGAAGTGAAAAGGTGTGAAAGGCAGGAACCACGCTGCTCACCCTCGGAGCAGAGGGAACCGGTGCTTCTCAAAGTGGGGTTCCAATCGGCACCATCCCAGTGCCCAGAAACCGGTCAGCGGTGAAGATTCTCAGGAACACCCCAGTCTGACTGAACCAGAGACCAGGGAATAGGGGTGAGTTTGCCTCTGTGTCTTCAGAGCCCTCCTGTAATTCTGGTGTCGCATGAGTATAAAACCTACTGGGTCAAGGCCAGTGATTCACCTCTGGGGCTGTGCATTGGAATTTCCTGGGAACTTTGAATGCTAGGGACACCTTTGCCACACTGTACCCTTCTGATGGGGTATGCTCTGTTTGGGCTGTCTCCCTGCCCCTGTCCCCTTTCAACAGAGTAGAGGACAAAGTGGGGAGCTGGACATGGAAGTCAGGGAGCCAGCCGGGTGTCTGAGGTCAGGACTGCTGAGCTCTGGGGAGGCTGTCAGAGGTAGGAAAGGTGGGCGGACGGCTTCCCCAGCAGGGGAGCTGCTCTCCTGCCCCCAGCAGAAACTACACGCAGGGAGGGTTGGGCTGGGGAACTCTAGCCGCCAGCAGGGCCTTATTCTTCTGCGTGTTTGTAATTTGCTGAGCAGCTGGTCCCCATTACACAGCTTCAATCCCTTTCTAAGGAGCCTCATGGAAGCGGCTTTTTGCTTCAGTCACAGCAGACCCCGTGCGGGGATGGGTAGCACAGGAGTGGTGTTGCCATGGCAACGCAAAGACTTGGGGGCTGGCTAGCAGTGGTAACCAGGGCTGCTTTTGACCTTCACCGTCTCCTGGGGCTGCTGGCTTTCTCCTCTCCCGCTTTCACTGGGGCTGTTCCGAAGTCTGCAAGGAGACAGCACTCAGGGGAGGCCTCAGTGACCCCCTCCCTCCCGCCCTCTCATCCTAGAGGGCAGTTATTCTATGAGACTGGTTTCTCCAGGAGGCTCAAAGGAGTCTTGGGCCCATTTTAAAGCCCCCAACCCAAAGCCGAGGTCCTGCTTGCCCTGGTCTTACCCCCCGCAGCCCGAGGCCACACCTGCCTCTCACCGTGCAATTACAGCCAGGCCAGCAACGTGACCTCTGGCTTCCAGATGGATCCATTGCAAAAGGTGGTGAGATGCCGCTTCCGGTCACAAGTCCCGGCTGGCCGCCTGCCTCTTGACTGTGTGATCCTAGGCGGAAGGCCCCCGCTGTCTGCCGCTCAGCTCTGGTCTCTGTCATGTGGGCTGCGACCTCTCTTCCAGGGTGTCGTCAATACTGAGTGAAAGGAATCTGAAGTCTGAACAAGTGACGGTTTCTTTGATCAAGATGGTGGGATGTTTATGCATCTTTTCTTCTTTCTTTCTTTCTTTTGTTGTTGTTGAGGCAGAGTCTCGCTCTGCCTCCCAGGCTGGAATGCAGTGGCTCGATCTTGGCTCACTGCAGCTTCCACCTCCTGGGTTTAATTGATTCTCCTGCCTCAGCCTCCTGAGTAGCTGGGATTACAGATGTGCACCACCATGCCTGGCTAACATTTTGTATTTTTAGTAGAAACGGGGTTTTACCATGTTAGGCATGCTGGTCTCGAACTCCTGACCTTAGATGATCCTCCCGTCTCAGCCTCCCAAAGTGCTGGGATTACAGTCATGAGCCACCACGCCCGGCCAACATCTTTTCTTGTCATTACCTGATGTTCATGAAGGGCGAGCTCCATGCTAAGTCCTGCAGGAGTCTTTTCTCTTTCCAAGCCCCAGGTTAGGAATTTCGATGCTGTCCTAGGCCTGGCTACAAGCTCTCTCTCACCCCCATCTGATTATGGGCAGTGCTCCACATTTGGAGTTCAGGGTTTGCCACGATCCGAAGGCTTTTCCTTGGCTGGGGCTCAGGGGGAGGAGAGCAGAGGAGTTGGACCCACAGGCGCCGAGCCCACCGAGGCCCCGGGTGGAGCTGTTCTGCCCTCCTCCACGGTCCTGGTCTGGGGAGCCACTCAGAGGGCCCACGACTGACCACCTGATGGGCCACGCCGGCTCCTCCCGCCCTGCTGCAGCACGCAGCTCCCTTGGGCTTGGCGGGTCCATGGGACATGTCCACAGCCTGCCTGGTCTCTTACAGGTTCAGAGAATTCCTTCAAATACTTAAAACCTTCAGCTCCCTTAAAAAGGGTTTCTGCATTTCAGCATAGCTTGGCACTTCTGGGGCTGCGGGTTCCCCAAACCCTGAGGTTTCTGCGTTTATTTGCCCAGAGAGAAGGCCTGGCCAGGAAGACCTCGGCAGGAGGGATCCCCAAAAAGCAGGTCTCCGGAACTTGCCCTGAGCTTCCCCAGGGTAGGGGTGAATGCCATCCCAGCCATGGAAGAAAGGGAGGCCAGTTAGGAGGGCCACCCCAGACAGTGAGGGGGACCTGGGGCCCAGGGGCTGGCCACCTAGCCCCGGCTGTCCAAACTTCGCCCCCTCTTCCCCACAGAAAGCAGTTTCCTTAGAGACGGCAGGGCCTGGAGGGGACTCTTGGGAAGGTTCAGAGAGAGGAGGGTCCCCCAGGCCCAGGGGAGGGAAACCAGCCTGGGCCCTTTAAGAATCTGTGTTGCCAGCAGAGCACAAAGGCAGGGCAGGCCCTTGGGTAAACATCTGAGGGCCTATAGTAACAACTCCCAGCTGTGTGGGGCACTGGGGGCGGGGTCCCAGCCAGTCCTGGCTCAGCTGAGGTCAGCTGGGTGGGGACTGACCAAGCACAGATGCAGGGGGCGGGCAGCGGCTGAAAGGGGAGAGCCGCTTGGGCCTAGAAGCTTCTCCTTCCTTTAGGACCTTTTCCAAAATCATCCTGGGCGATCTCTGGCCGATCCTCACAGCCAGGCAGTGAGGACAAGGGGAGAGAGAGGCTTCCTCTCCAGGAAGAGGAGGGGGTGTTGGTGCAGTCTCCTTTGCCATCCCCAGTCGCTCAGGGCTCGTTCATCTCTCCATGGAGCAGAGGTGGTGTCTGGTGTGTCCCCTCATGCACAGCCCTGCCCTGTCACTCCGCAATGCCGGCCTCTGGCTCCATGACCTCGACCCCCACCTTCTCCTGCCTAGAAGTTTCCATGACCTCAACCCCCACCTTCTCCTGCCCAGAAGTTTTCCTACAGACTCCTGGCTGGTGTCCCCATCTCCCAGCCCCCTCCAGGACAGCCCTGTGGAGCCACCATAGCTATTGCTCTAAAGTACCACATGGGTTATCAAAATCTCACTTTAAAGCTTTGGGCAAAAAAATAAATAAAGTACCACATGGAGACATTTGCCTCTGCTTAAACCCAGCTGATGATTCTCTGTTAGGGACAGAGATATATTAGTTCCCATGCTGTGGGCTGTAAGTCACAAATCTGAGAAATGCTTACCCTTTGGAGGGGGTGTTTTTACTCATATTAACTAAAGTACACCAGCTGGGTGGACTTCATGCCAGTGGAGCCCAGTGGTTCAACCATGTCCAGAGGACCAGATTCAGGTCTTCCTCTCTTATGCCTTCTGTAGCAGCAACTCATTCTCTTTCTAGTTTCCCTCATGGTGGCAAAGTGGCTGCTGTGGCTCCAGACTCTATACCACAACATTCAAAAGGCAGGAGTGGCATGAGCCTGTAGTCCCAACTACTCAAGAGGTGGAGACAGGAGGATTGTGTGAACCCAGGAGTTTGACGTTGCGGTGAGCTATGATCACACCACTGCACTCCACCCCTTGCACTCCAGGCAGGGTGATAGCGTGAGACCCTGAAAAGATAAAAGGTAGGGGTGAGCCTCTTTTCCAGAACTTCCATTGTGGTTATCTATTTATATATAACAAATTAATCCAAAACTTAGAGGCTAAAAAGGATCTTTTATTTTGCTCATAATCTGCAATTTGGGCAGGGCTTAGCAAGGGTGGTTCATCTCTGTTCCATGTGGCATCAGCTGGGGCAGCTCACCTGGGAACTGGAGGATCCATTTCAAGATGGCTTACCTACGTGGCTGAAAAATAGTGTGGGCTGTCAGCTGAAACTCAACCAAGGCTTTGAAATGGGGGCCTCTGCCGGGCACAGTGGCTCATGCCTGTAATCCTAGCACTTTGGGAGGCCGAAGCAGGTGGATCACCTGAGGTCAGGAGTTCAAGACCAGCCTGACAAACATGGAGAAACCCTGTCTCTACTAAAAATACACACACAAAAAAAATTAGCTGGGTGTGGCAGTGCATGCCTGTAATCCCAGCTACTCAGGAGGATGAGGCAGGAGAATTGCTTGAACCTGGGAGGTAGAGGTTGTGGTGAGCGGAGATCCCGCCATCACACTCCAGCCTGGACAACAGGAGTGAAACTTTGTCTCAAAAAAAAAAAGAAAAGAAAAGAAATGGGGGTCTTGGCTCCTTTCATAGAGGGCTGTGTAAGCTTCCTCACAGCAGGGTAACTGGGTCAGGGAACAAGTCAGATATACATGGCATTTTATAACCCAGCCTTGGGAGCCACACAGCATCACTTGTCATAGACTAGTGGTTAAGGCGGTAACAAAGGCCTGCATGGATTCAAGGGGTAGGGCTGCATATCCCACTGCTCTTGGGAGGAGTGTCAAGGTTGCGTGGAGTGTGTGCGGCGTGGGGGCTGCTGTGTCCATCTCAGAAAACGCCTTCTGCCACGGTCCCCAGCAGATGTCTCCTCCATGCTCACCAAGCCTCTTTGGGCCACTTGTCCAGCACTAGACCCATAACCAAGGCCAGCAGATAGGACACGTATCACTGATGGAGCTAGGATAGATTCAACTCTCCACAGAGTGTCTAGGGGAGGTGTGAATTCCAAACAAAACCAGCAGCATTCCCCAGAGAAGGAAGTGGAACAGACCTCCTTTCTCCTGTGAGGGCCCTGAGGCAACCACGGACCCTCTGCAGCCAGCATTCTTACGCTCACTTCACCCTGGGGGCCGTGCTAAGTTACCCAGTTCTCACCACAACTCAGTGAGACTGGAATGATTTTTCTTCCCACTTTATAGAAACTCAGGTTAGTAACCTGCCCAAGGTCACAGGCCAGAAAACAATGGAGACAAAGTTAGAGGTCAGATCTATATGATTCTGAGCCTATGCTGTTAACCACTTCAGAGTCAAGCTCCAGACTTCCGGTCTATGGCAGAAGAAAGCAACTTGAATGTGGAAGCGTGTACTCTGGTTGTACTGGCAGCCATTTTGTGACCATGAGGTGATCCAATCTGAGAAAGAAGCAGATGGCCAGAGGAGGGGAGAGCCTTGTACAGTGTCCACATCTCCCTCCCTGAAGTGCACAAGCAAACCTACTTCACTGTCTGAGTCTGTGTGAGTTTGGTACATAGTTACAACTGAGAGTATCTTAAGCAAGAGCATTGCATCCCTACCTAGTGGACGCAGTGTGTACTCCTATGCAACCAGAACAGGTGTGATCTGATTCCATGTGACAGATGTTGATTTTGTGTGTGTGTGGAGGAGGGTGGTGGCTTTGTTTCTGAGACAGGATCTCTGTCATCAAGGCAGGAGTGCAGTGACAAGATCACAGCTCACTGCAGCCTTGACTTCCCAGGCTCAAGGAATCCTCCCAACTCAGCCTCCTGAGTACCTGGGACTACAGGTGCATGTCATCATGCCCAGCTAATTTTTTTATTTTTCGTAGAGAAAGAGTCTCATTATGTTGCCCAGGCAGGTCTCAAACTCCTGGGCTGAAGCAATCCTCCTGCCTAGGCCTCTCAAAGTGCTAGGATTACAGGTGTGAGTTCTATTTTTCTCTAATAAGTATTTGTTTTATAACCATTAAGAGTCATGACCTACTGTTTAAAAAGCACTGTTGTTTTGTTTTGTTCCGAGACAGGGTTTCTGTTGCCCAAGCTGGAGTGAAGTGGCATAATCTTAGCTCACTGCAGCCTAAACCTTTCAGGCTCAAGCGATCCTCCCACCTGTCTCTATAAAAAAGTTTTTTAAAAAAATTCATACTTGGAGAGAAAACAGATGAGGTCAAGTATAGCTCTTCATCTAGACTTTTTAGGTGTTTATGTTATAAAACATGTTCTCTGCTTCTGAATATGGCAAGGTTCGTTAAGTTTTATTTATTTATTAGGTTGTTTTTTGTTTTTTAAAGACAGGGCTCTACTCTGTTGCCCAGGCTAGAGTGTGGCAGCCTGATCATTGCTCACTGCAGCCTTGAACACTTGGGCTCAAGTGATCCTCCTGCCCCAACTTCCCAGGTAGCTGGGACCGCACGCGCCGTCATGCCTGGCTAGTTGTTTTATTTTTTTGTAGAAATGGGATCTTGCCGTGTTGCCCCAGCTAGTCTCAAACTCCTGAACTCAAGCGATCCTCTGGCCTCAGCCTCTCAAAGTGCTGGGGTTGCAGGCATGTGCCACCGTGCCCAGGCATTCACTTCTCTTCTCTTCTGAGTAGCTGTGACCACAGATGCACGCCGCTACATCCAGATAATGTTTGTATTCTCTGGGGTTTCATTATGTGTCCCAGGCTAGTCTTGAACTCCTGGCCTCAGGTGATCTGCCTGCCTCAGCCTCCCAGTGTTGGGATTACAGGCATGAGCCACTGTGACTGGCCCAGCCACTTGTTTTCAAAACCCAAATGCCACCCCATGTTGCGGCTGAGTCCTCTAAGATGTGGCTTTGGTGGAAGGTGGGAAGAAGGGCCCAGGCCACCCTGCCTCCCGGGCCTGGTGCTCAGAGCCACTTCAGGCCTCCCACAGCCCAGAGGAGGCAATCTGCCTGGCACCAGGAGGCCACCGCTTCCCTGGGCCATTGGCAGAAACTGTCAATAGAAAGTCTCTGTAGGACCTGTGTGGGCCACGGGGGCAGGGCAGGAGGGGGGTGGCCCAGTGCCGTTATGTTATCAGCACATTTCATGGCTGTGAATTCAGCCTTGTTCCTGCAAAAGCCTGCGGCCGGAGACACAGCCGCTCTTGTGTTCTTTGCCCAAAGTTAACTTTTCTTTATTTTTTTTAATTTTTATTTTTTTCTACCCAAAGTTAACTTTTACAAGTGTGATTTCCTCCCACGCACCCAGCCCTGTCCCTCAGCGCTGACACGTAAAGCTTTGCTGAGCACGGTCAAGAAAGCCTCCAAGAATAACAGCGTCCTGAGGGCATCTCTGGGAAAGGTATGCACACCAGCCAGCCTCCTGCCACCCCTCCTCCCCACTCTGCCCACCCTCCTCAGTGCGTGGGTGCTCAGGGCCTGTCCCCTGTGCACTTCCTTCAGAACCGGCTGCTTGGAGCCGAGTCCAAAGCCAGTCCCAGAAGGGTGGCAGCCCATCTTTACCTGTGCATGAGAAATGGGTAAACTGAGGAAAAGGTTATCATGGCCTTTTTTTTTAGCAAATGAAATGTCTTGAGTGGGTAGAAATGCCTCGTGTTCTGATACTGTGTCTCTCTCTGCCTGGTTTGCAAATAAAACTTCAACTCAACAGACTTAAGCAAGACAAATTTCCTATTTTATTTTTTTGAGATAGAGTCTTGCTCTGTCACCCAGGCTGGAGTGCAGTGGTGCGATCTCAGCTCACTGCAACCTCTGCTCCTCAGGTTCAAGCAATCCTCCTACCTCAGCCTCCAAGAAGCTGGGATTACAGGTGTGTGCCACCACGCCCCGCTAATTTTTGTATTCTTAGTAGAGACGGGGTTTCACCATGATGGCCAGGCTGCAAGCAGCTCCTTCTCCTCCTCTGTGCTCTGTGTCCAGGAGGGCTCGACCATGTAAGACAAACTTGAACATGGGGAAGGGCTGCCACCCATAGGGGAGGGGACGGGGTCCGCATGCCCCGTGCCCAGGGCAAGAGAGGAAGGAGGAAAGCAGACCCCAGGCTGGGAGCACCCTCCACTGCTTCACTCATTTTTGTTTTTGTTTTTGAGCCAGAGCCTTACTGTGTCACCCAGGCTGCCAGGCTGGAGTGCCGTGGCGCAATCTCAGCTTACTGCAACCTCTGCCTCCCTCCCAGGTTCGAGCAGTTTTCATGCTCAGCCTCGTGAGTAGCTGAGATTACACGCATGCACCACCACGCCCAGCTAATATTTTGCATTTTAGTAGAGATGGGGTTTCACTATGTTGGCCAGGCTGGTCTGGAACTCCTGAGCTCAGGTGATCCACCCACCTCAGCCTCCCAAAGTGCTGGAATTACAGACGTGAGCCACCGCGCCGGCCAAGACAGATGTTTTTAAAATCTCACCCAACAGGGAGCCCAGAATTAAGGGTGTCCGTTTGAGACTTGGCGTGGCGGCCCGCCTGTTGGAGAGGTGACGGTCTTTCCCTTGCCCACTGCCTGCCGTGAGAATCCACGTTGTGAGACATCTTCATGTTATCACAACATGGCTGCAGGGAAAACCTGCCCATCTTGTCAGTCCTTTAGTTATATTTGGGTTGGTTCTTCAGGACGGGAATGAGATTGTCAATCAAATCTAGAAATTGCTCAAGATGTTGATGACTTAGACACCTAGTAACTTTTCCCTGAGACACTCACGCTGATATAGATAAATACAAATTGTTGGCAAGAAGTTAAAAGTTTGGCCAGGCAGGGTGGTTCATGCCTGTAATCTCAGCACTTCAGGAGGCTGAGGCAGGTGGATCGCTTGAGGTCAGGAGTTTGAGACCAGCCTGGCCAACATGGTGAAACCCTGTCTCTAGTAAAAATACAAAAAATTAGCCGGGTGTGGTGGCGCCTGTAATCCCAGCTACTCAGGAGGCTGAGGCAGGAGAATCACTTGAACCCGGGAGCTGGAAGGGGCAGTGAGCCGAGATCCCACCACTGCACTTTAGCCTGGAGACAGAGCGAGACTCCATCACACACAAAAGAACCAAAGTCGCCTTTCATTTGGAAGGGGC